>CM077197.1:45522346-45549846 GCA_039654625.1 Rhinogobio ventralis
GCACTTTTATGATAGATGGATGCACTTTTATGATGAATGGATGCACTTTTATGATGAATGGATGCACTTATGATGGATGGATGCACTTTTATGATGGATGGATGCACTTTTATGATGGATGGATGCACTTTTATGATGGATAGATGCACTTTTATGATGAATAGATGCACTTATGATGGATGGATGCACTTTTATGATGGATGGATGGATGCACTTATGATGGATGGATGCACTTTTATGATGGATGGATGCACTTATGATGGATGGATGCACTTTTATAATGGATGGATGCACTTATGATGGATGGATGCACTTTTATGATGGTTAGATGCACTTTTATGATGGATGGATGCGCTTTTATGATGGATAGATGCACTTTTATGATGGTTGGATGCACTTTTATGATGGTTGGATGCACTTATGATGGATAGATGCACTTTTATGATGGTTGGATGCACTTTTATGATGGATGGATGGATGGATGCACTTTTATGATGGATAGATGCACTTTTATGATGGTTGGATGCACTTTTATGATGGATGGATGCACTTTTATGATGGATGGATGCACTTATGATGGATGGATGCACTTTTATGATGGATGGATGCACTTTTATGATGGATAGATGCACTTTTTTGATGGATGGATGGATGCACTTATGATGGATGAATGCACTTTTATGATGGATGGATGCACTTTTATGATGGATGGATGCACTTATGATGGATGGATGCACTTTTATAATGGATGGATGCACTTATGATGGATGGATGCACTTTTATGATGGATGGATGCACTTATGATGGATGGATGCACTTATGATGGATGATGCACTTTTATGATGGATGGATGCACTTATGATGGATTGATGCACTTTTATGATGGATGGATGCACTTTTATAATGGATGGATGCACTTATGATGGATGGATGCACTTTTATAATGGATGGATGCACTTATGATGGATGGATGCACTTTTATGATGGATGGATGCACTTTTATGATGGATGGGTGCACTTATGATGGATGGATGCACTTTTATGATTGATGGATGCACTTATGATGGATGGATGCACTTTTATAATGGATGGATGCACTTATGATGGATGGATGCATTTTAATGATGGTTGGATGCACTTTTATGATGGATGGATGCACTTTTATGATGGATAGATGCACTTTTATGATGGATGGATGCACTTTTATGATGGATGGATGCACTTTTATGATGGATGGATGCACTTTTATGATGGTTGGATGCACTTTTATGATGGATGGATGCACTTATGATGGATGGATGCACTTTTATGATGGATGGATGCACTTTTATGATGGATAGATGCACTTTTATGATGGTTGGATGCACTTGTATGATGGATGGATGCACTTATGATGGATGGATGCACTTTTATGATGGATAGATGCACTTTTATGATGGTTGGATGCACTTTTATGATGGATGGATGCACTTTTATGATGGTTGGATGCACTTTTATGATGGATGGATGCACTTTTATGATGGATAGATGCACTTTTATGATGGATGGATGCACTTTTATGATGGATGGATGCACTTATGATGGTTGGATGCACTTTTATGATGGATGGATGCACTTATGATGGATGGATTCACTTTTATGATGGTTGGATGCACTTTTATGATGGATGGATGCACTTATGATGGATGGATGCACTTTTATGATGGTTGGATGCACTTTTATGATGGATGGATGCACTTTTATGATGGATAGATGCACTTTTATGATGGTTGGATGCACTTTTATGATGGATGGATGGATGCACTTTTATGATAAATGGATGCACTTATGATGGTTGGATGCACTTTTATGATGGATGGATGCACTTATGATGGATGGATTCACTTTTATGATGGTTGGATGCACTTATGATGGATGGATGCACTTTTATGATGGATGGATGCACTTTTATGATGGATGGATGCACTTTTATGATGCATAGATGCACTTTTATGATGGATGGATGCACTTTTATGATGGATGGATGCACTTATGATGGATGGATGCACTTTTATGATGGATGGATGCACTTTTATGATGGATGGATGCACTTTTATGATGCATAGATGCACTTTTATGATGGATGGATGCACTTTTATGATGGATGGATGCACTTATGATGGATGGATGCACTTTTATGATGGATGGATGCACTTTTATGATGGATAGCTGCACTTATGATGGATGGATGCACTTTTATGATGGATGGATGCACTTATGATGGATGGATGCACTTTTATTATGGATGGATGCACTTTTATGATGGATGGATGCACTTATGATGGATGGATGCACTTTTATGATTGATGGATGCACTTATGATGGATGGATGCACTTTTATGATTGATGGATGCACTTATGATGGATGGATGCACTTTTATAATGGATGGTTGCACTTATGATGGATGGATGCACTTTTATGATGGTTGGATGCACTTTTATGATGGATGGATGCACTTTTATGATGGATAGATGCACTTTTATGATGGTTGGATGCACTTTTATGATGGATGGATGCACTTTTATGATGGATGGATGCACTTATGATGGATGGATGCACTTTTATGATGGTTGGATGCACTTATGATGGATGGATGCACTTTTATGATGGATAGATGCACTTTTATGATGGTTGGATGCACTTTTATGATGGATTGATGCACTTAGGTTGGATGGATGCACTTTTATGATGGATGGATGCACTTTTATGATGGTTGGATGCACTTTTATGATGGATGGATGCACTTATGATGGATGGATGCACTTTTATGATGGATAGATGCACTTTTATGATGGTTGGATGCACTTTTATGATGGATGGATGCACTTATGATGGATGGATGCACTTTTATGATGGATAGATGCACTTTTATGATGGTTGGGTGCACTTTTATGATGGATGGATGCACTTTTATGATGGATGGATGCACTTATGATGGATGGATGCACTTTTATGATGGTTGGATGCACTTTTATGATGGATGGATGCACTTTTATGATGGATAGATGCACTTTTATGATGGTTGGATGCACTTTTATGATGGATGGATGCACTTTTGTGATGGATGGATGCACTTATGATGGTTGGATGCACTTTTATGATGGATGGATGCACTTATGATGGATGGATTCACTTTTATGATGGTTGGATGCACTTATGATGGATGGATGCACTTTTATGATGGTTGGATGCACTTTTATGATGGATGGATGCACTTTTATGATGGATGGATGCACTTTTATGATGGATAGATGCACTTTTATGATGGTTGGATGCACTTTTATGATGGATGGATGCACTTATGATGGATGGATGCACTTTTATGATGGATGGATGCACTTTTATGATGGATAGATGCACTTTTATGATGGTTGGATGCACTTTTATGATGGATGGATGCACTTTTATGATGGATGTATGCACTTATAATGGATGGATGCACTTTTATGATGGTTGGATGCACTTTTATGATGGATGGATGCACTTTTATGATGGATAGATGCACTTTTATGATGGTTGGATGCACTTTTATGATGGATGGATGCACTTTTATGATGGATGGATGCACTTATGATGGTTGGATGCACTTTTATGATGGATGGATGCACTTATGATGGATGGATTCACTTTTATGAATGGTTGGATGCACTTATGATGGATGGATGCACTTTTATGATGGTTGGATGCACTTTTATGATGGATAGATGCACTTTTATGATGGTTGGATGCAGTTTTATGATGGATGGATGCACTTATGATGGATGGATGCACTTTTATGATGGATGGATGCACTTTTATGATGGATAGATGCAGTTTTATGATGGTTGGATGCACTTTTATGATGGATGGATGCACTTATGATGGATGGATGCACTTTTATGATGGTTGGATGCACTTTTATGATGGATGGATGCACTTATGATGGATGGATGCACTTTTATGATGATAGATGCACTTTTATGATGGTTGGATGCACTTTTATGATGGATGGATGCACTTTTATGATGGATAGATGCAGTTTTATGATGGTTGGATGCACTTTTATGATGGATGGATGCACTTATGATGGATGGATGCACTTTTATGATGGTTGGATGCACTTTTATGATGGATGGATGCACTTATGATGGATGGATGCACTTTTATGATGATAGATGCACTTTTATGATGGTTGGATGCACTTTTATGATGGATGGATGCACTTTTATGATGGATAGATGCACTTTTATGATGGTTGGATGCACTTTTATGATGGATGGATGCACTTTTATGATGGATAGATGCACTTTTATGATGGTTGGATGCAGTTTTATGATGGATGGATGCACTTATGATGGATGGATGCACTTATGATGGATGGATGCACTTTTATGATGGATGGATGCACTTTTATGATGGATAGATGCACTTTTATGATGGATGGATGCACTTATGATGGATGGATGCACTTTTATGATGGATGGATGCACTTTTATGATGGATAGATGCACTTTTATGATGGTTGGATGCAGTTTTATGATGGATGGATGCACTTATGATGGATGGATGCACTTATGATGGATGGATGCACTTTTATGATGGATAGATGCACTTTTATGATGGATGGATGCACTTATGATGGATGGATGCACTTTTATGATGGATAGATGCACTTTTATGATGGTTGGATGCAGTTTTATGATGGATGGATGCACTTATGATGGATGGATGCACTTATGATGGATGGATGCACTTTTATGATGGATGGATGCACTTTTATGATGGATAGATGCACTTTTATGATGGATGGATGCACTTATGATGGATGGATGCACTTTTATGATGGTTGGATGCACTTTTATGATGGATGGATGGATGCACTTATGATGGATGGATGCACTTTTATGATGGATAGATGCACTTTTATGATGGTTGGATGCACTTTTATGATGATAGATGCACTTTTATGATGGTTGGATGCACTTTTATGATGGATGGATGCACTTTTATGATGGATAGATGCACTTTTATGATGGTTGGATGCACTTTTATGATGGATGGATGCACTTTTATGATGGATAGATGCACTTTTATGATGGTTGGATGCAGTTTTATGATGGATGGATGCACTTATGATGGATGGATGCACTTTTATGATGGTTGGATGCACTTTTATGATGGATGGATGCACTTTTATGATGGAAAGGTGCATTGAGCGTTAATGAGAATGAAGAATGTCATATACACCTGACTTGAGGGAGAGTAAATCATGGGCTAATTTTCATTTTTGGGTGAACTATCCCTTTAAGTTATGAAGTGAATAAATGCAGGAAAAAACATTTTCAGAAATGTTCCCTTAAATGGCTCATTAACTGAGACCGAGTATATCAGTTTATGTATTATTATGTAATGTATTATTAAATAATAAATAAAAACTAATATTGCCCGTTATCTAAAGAATCAGTAACGTATATATGTATATAAATGACTTGCATAAATGTGTTTTTCTTGACTGGATGTCGGAGTCTCCACCCACCCTCCGTGTCTCTGCCCACTCCGCCATGGACTGACCCAGACTCCGCTTCATCATCTCCGCCATCATCATCATCGTCGTCACGGCGAACAATAGCGCGGACGCTGCAGGGCCTGCGCTCTCTCAGGATTATCACGCGAGATAGCGATGATCAGCGGCGTCGAGCGGACACCACACGTTTAACGCGGACGGGATAAACACAGCCTCGGTTTCTCTGAAGAATCGTGTGAAAGATGGCGAACGACTCGCCCGCGAAGAGCCTGGTGGACATAGACCTCGCGTCCCTGCGCGTGAGTGACCCATCTCACACACTCTCTCACACACATCCTCCATCAGACTTCAGTTTCAGTGCGGTTCGGGTGTGTTTGATGTGTATCGTTACTCTAACGCTCATTGTTACAGTGTTGCCTTTGTTCGCGGCGCGCGCGCGCGCGTGTGTGTGAAGGAGCGCCTCATTCCGAGCCCAGCGGACCCACGGCACACACTCACACGTGTAATCTTCACACAGTTTCTCTTATTAACCCGTGTGGTGGGCTTTTGTGTGATTTCAGGACCCTGCGGGCATTTTTGAGCTGGTGGAAGTGGTCGGCAATGGCACCTACGGACAAGTGTACAAGGTTGGTCTCGGTTGATTCTTACAGTATTCACATTGAGCTTTACAGCACCTTCGGAAGTGCTCGATCACTGTTTTACACGAGTGTATTAATGCATGTTAAAGACGATCTTTCTCTTCGGAGAGAGAGATTCAGCCCTGCTGATGGGTGTGATCCGCCGCGCATGCGCAGACGCACTCAATGCGACAAACATGACATTGATTATAAACTAGCTTTAAAGCGGCCAGTGTTTCACACAGATATGAGTAAATACAGCACTATTACTGTACTGACACTGTGTGGTGGAAGAACTGCTCTTACTCCAGCCATGACTGTTAGAATCGCTGTTCTGCCTCTTTATTTGACTGAGTTTTTAAAGCTGAATAACTGGTATAGATGAGAACAGGATGCATGCACAATATCATCAGCACCTCATCGGAATCGGCTGATAAAGGCTCACACGTTAATTATGGGCACGAAAAAGCATGCAGAAAAGATTTGCACTGATGTGGTAAAGGAGAGATGGATATTTTTGTTCAGAAAACCCTACTGTTTCTGAACATTGGTTTCATTTGTTGTACAGTTTGCTTGTGTTTTTGAATCATTAAAACTGCAGTGCTCCGCTTTAAAGGGATAGTTTAATGTGTCATTTACTCACTCCTGTGTCCCGTATACAACTCGCCTTCATCCTCAACACACAAGACATGATATTTTTAATGAAACCCGGGAGATTTTTGTCTCCATTGAAAGTCCATGCAGCCAGAATCTTGAAGTTGGTACTTCTAGGCCTGGTTTCACAGACAGGGCTTAGATTAAGCCAGGATTAGGCCTTAGAGGACATTTAAGAAGCTTTTATACACGTTTCTAGATAAAAACACATCTCTGGTGTGTATCTTGAGACAGAACAATGGCAATGAATTATTTTACGATGCGCTTTCAGCTCAAACATGCTGTAGACGAGCTTAAGCCTGGTCTGTGAACCCAGGAGATGGACATAAATCCATAAGAAGGGATTCATGGAGTCTTCTGAGGAGACACAATCACTTTATATAAAAAAGATGTCATTTAGACAGTTAATCACACATAAACACTGATCAGCACATGAATAGAGCTCTTCAAATAATCAACCAGCTCAAATGTGTCCCACAGCAGGAAGTGGAAGGGCTTGAGCACCACAGCCCACAGGACAGCACACCTGTGTGAATGTTAAAGAGGAAATCAGTCGGGCCAGACGCTCCGCAACGCTTCACACACCTCTCTGAACAACCTCACACACACCCATCATCTCACCAACACATGGATCAGAAAACCAATCGGAGAGAAAACCAGCAAAACCAACATGATAAAACGGCCGCTTGTTGGCATTTTTGTCGTTTACTGATTTAAAACCCAAGCATTGATGTTTTACCACAGTTTTACAATAATAAGGGATACACTGATCATAATGCGTCGAGATGGCACATTAGTGGCATTTACTGTTATTTCACACAAGAGGACACACACTCATTCAGTCGTGTCTGTTTCTGTTTATTTGTAGTCACACATCTAGAAAGAATGATCGTTTCTACAAATTTCCCTCCTAAAATACCTTTTTGATGGATATCAGACAGTCCGGTATAAAGAGACGAGACGCACTGACAGATGAAATAATGCATGATTGTGATCGCCTATATGTCTGGTTTCTTCAAGCATGTTTACTATAGTAATGGTTAGCTCGCATAGTCTTTTGCATCGTATATAAATATTTCTGCCTTATACAGCGATCAGAATCCACATCGGATCACAAACAGAAGTTATTTCAAAGACTCGCTGCTGAAATGATTGTGAAAGTCTTTAAAGGGATAGTTCAGCCAAAATGAAGATGACCCCATGATTTACTCTCCCTCAGCTCATCCTAGGTGTGTATGACGAACACAGTCTGAGTTGTTATATTAAAAATGTCCTGGCTCTTCCAAGCTGTTTCTGTTTTGAAGTCCATAAAAGTGCGTCTTTCCATCATTAAAGTGCTCGACATGGCTCCGGGGCTTAATAAAGGCCTTCTGAAGCAAAGCATTTGTGTAAGAAACATAGGAATGGCTCATCACTGTCTGACTTGTTTAAGCTTCTGTAATCTAAAGAAATAAGACTGTGTGTTGAAATATAAGCAGGGTCTGAAAGTCAGCAGCAGATTGAGGAGAACACACAAGTTTCTCCACAAGTCTTTCCACAAGTTCCACGCTTATAATGCAGGAAATTCCCATAGACATGAATCACTGAATCAGGTTGAAAGAGTGAATAGATCCGCACAGACCAACAGCTCAAATCAGTCATTTGAAATGTTTCTGTCAGACTGTAATTTCACAAAAAGGCCACCAAATTCAAGATATGCCCCTTATGTCTGTCATGATTAAAAATGTTGATTGCAGCATTACATTTAGAGTAGATTTGCTCATGTTACGTCACATTTCTTTTCATGTGCGGTTTGCAGCGTTGAGCATTATAACCAATCACACACGTTTCTGTTGAGCTTATGAACGCAGTGTCCAATCAGAGACGTTTTGAGTCGTCACTGTGGTTTACTGACTGAGTTCTGAGTCTGCATTTGTATTCTCTCAGACCGTGTCCAGACCGGGGTTGAGCGGAGCGATGCGACAAAAGATAATATAACCCATTATAATCAGAGATGCTGTCTACACTGGATGCGGCGCGACACAACAAATCCCCGACAGTAAACTGATGCCTCGTTCTATTTATGATGTACTGATATGAAGGATAAATGCTTTGCAACTAGGTCTGCAACAACTAATCGATAAAATCGATAATGAAAATCATCGATAACGAATCTCATTTTCGATTAGTCGGGTCTGCTCTCTGTAAAAGCTTCCACCAGTCGTGCCAAATTACATCCCTGAATAACGCATTTTTATGGATAAAATGTGCATCTAGAAATAGTGGAGTGGAAACCGAGTGAGCTGATGCAGGAAAGACACACGCCCAAAACATAAGAACTGTTTATTTTAAGCTTCAAGCGAATGCATTAGCGTTTAACACACCCTGCCATGCACTTGACGTGTGTGTATGTCCTCAGTGCAAAACGTTCAACGTTCAAACTGTTATATCCTCCTCATCTGTAAATGCTACTAATTCACGGCAGTATTTCCATTTTGCATGAAAGCGCGTCCTGACAGTCTGTGTTACACTCCACTGAACTAGTGCGCGCATGCGCGTCAAACAGACAGAAGCAGTCGAGAGGGAGACGATCAGCGCAAACACTCATTCAGCTGAAACATCTGCTGTTGGACGCTACATTTAGGTTTAAAAGTCAACATGTAATTCAAGTATTTTATGAGAGTAGTGACTGTAAAGGGACAACAGAGTGTAATTTGAATATAAATGTAAGATGTTTCTACAGGATAAATAAATGACAGTAACCGTGTCCAGAGAGAGAGAGTAAGTGAGTGTGTGTGTGCGTGTGTGTGTGTGTGTTCCTGCAGAACATTCCTCTTATATGGTAACAGATCTGGAGTTTGTGTTTTTGTTTTTCTTTAATATCATTTTAATGTAGGGCTTTAAACTCATTTTGCTTAGTAACTTTATTTTTGCATATAATGTATAGCACAGACATACCCTTATGGAAATTACCCATGCTTCTGTTAGATAATAAAACCATGTTTTTGCTGTATTGATTATCATTTGTATTACCACACAAACACCATATAGTTAAACTATGGATTTGAAGCAAAACTATGGTTAATTTGTGGTTACACTGAATAACTACAGTAACCCTGTTGTTTATTAATTAATATTATTTTTGTTTGTTTTATTCATTGTAAAACCATGGTTAATTTTTGTATATATTTTGATATATTCACTATGTGTGTGTTCATAGCACTCAGCTGACAGTGTGTTTGAAGGACAGCATTGGGCAGGATGGGGAATAGTGTGTTTTGTCAATAAAAAAGGGCCTTTTATCTGATTAATCGATTAATCACAAAATAATTGGCCAACTAATCGATTATCAAAATAATCGTTAGTTGCAGCCCTATTTGCAACGGTTGCTTTGTCCAGGGTAGACGGCTTCTAGCTGTTGCGGTGCGTCAGCGGTCGTGACGGTGTAGACACGGTGTCAGGAAAGAAGCAAGTAAGAGAAGATTTTGCTGTGTAGACCGATTCAATGCACCGATTGCAGTTTTCTGTCATACAGATGACTCCGACCAGGTTAGTGACCGGTTAACACATGGCCTGATATCAGCATATAAAGAGCATTTCATAATAAACAATGTTAGAATTTGGAAAATGATTTAGAGATGGCAAGGGAAGACAAAAAACTTTGAAATTACTAGCTAACTTTGAGTTTTGAGTCTTCATTGCAAAATTAAATCCAGATTAATGCTTACATTTACATTGAAGTTATAAAAGTTCTTGAGTCTAGAGCAGAGAGTGATGTTGCTCGGATCATGACAGGAGCAGCAGGAATATGAGCGTGTATGCACGGATCCAATACACTGATACACAACATGCCTTATCTTTCTCAACTACGCTCCACAACTGACTGTACTCGCCAAGACTTCATTGTGTGTGTATTTGAGCGTTTAAGCGCAGTGAGCCACTGATTTGGGTACTTGCGACTCTCTGTTTGAGACTGAGACTTGTGTGTCACTTATATAGATCCGTGTGAGCGCAAAACCTGCGGGAATTACTGAAATTATGCGCAATACAAGCATTATTTGTCCGGAGCAAATGAGCCGAGTGCGTGAGAGGAGGTGTGTGTGTGTGTCACTTCACCTTCGGAGAGAAGAGAGCGAGAACGCGCCGCTGACGTTATGGCCTGTGCCGCTGCACCGGCTGTGAATCGGGAAGACGTGAGACTGAGCGGCAGCTCACCGGTCCGGGAAATCAGCCGATTCCGGTCCCCCTCGGTGGAAATCGTGTTCGTGGGGGCACTTCGGTGCGATCGAAAAGGGCACTTTAACATTCAAAGGGGCTCAAGCCCCCCGCCCTCCCCTTGTGCACACCACTGATCTCAGAAGATGAATGACAGAGTGTGTGTGTGTTCTACAGCACATCTGGAACAGAGCCAGTGTCCAGCTTAAGTTCAGCATTGATTCATTTCTGTTGTAAAAATCATTAGTTATTAATTTAGGGGCCGTTCAACTAAAAACAGAGAACTTTTAATGCACATATGCTTTTTCCTTCTCTTCCTTTCTGCCCAGGTGTTTGGATCAAATGTGCAGTATATTTATTTTACTGCTATCGCTCTGACAGTTTGGGAGTGTGTTACAGTAGATGTGCGGTGGATTCAGTGTGTGTGTGTGCCGTTCATAAGGTGTTTAAACAGATTTTTGTCACATCCAGTCACGTGGTGCAGCCAATGTGCAGAAAAAGCCATAACCAGGGAATGAGATCACATCCCTGCAGATCCAGGACGTCTCTTCAAATATCCGATGATCTGACGTGTTTAAGACCAGCTGAGGTCGAGACGTGATGGGGTGCAACCGTCTATAACACATCTATGGATACATTTAACTCAAACATTTCTACGTTTGAGTCTGAGCTTAAGAGTTTCAGGACCGATCTGAGAGGAAAAGACAAAAACTTCCATCTTAGTGAGGAGGCGGGGCTGACCGTCTTTTGAAGCCTGTGATTGGTTGGTTGTCCTACAAGGAAAAAAGAGGGTCTATTCTAAGCCTTCACTTTGAAATTACAGGCCTAATTTTTCCTGTTTTACCACACACACACACACACACACCGATTATATACTGTATATGTATATATTCTTTAATGTTTTTATATATGCTGTTAATGTCATATGTGACGTGTTTGATAGGAAATGAACAGACACAGGTCCGGACAGTTTCAGGACAGGCCCAAATCATCACGGCTGCATCTGTTAATGTAGTGATTACTTCCATTTCTGTCAGAGATGTGTAGTGTCTCTAATAAGATCCCTCTAATGTGTTGTGTTTCTTACCTCACTCATGCATCGTGTGCAACACATTTCTTCTTTCGTCCGTTTTCTAACCCTAACTAACCCTAGCCTCTGAAAGTCCTCGTCCGTACTCCCAACACTTCTGAGACCTCTTTTAAGGGTTAAGATGCTTACTCAATTACTTTCTTCTTTACTGGGATCTTTTCTTTAATTTTAGGAGGAAATGCCCACCTTTATACGAATTTGGTCAGTAGTAGGCCTGTCGTGATAATAACGGTATTAGATCTGATCGCTGTTGTTTCAGACACAAGGGGGGGTTACAGACAAAAGAAACAGACAAGCACCGATTATGTTTTCGTGCAATATCTTCAAAGTCATTTGGAGCCGTTTCATAGATTAATGTGAGGGACAGAAGAATATTTACATCGTTAAATTAAAGCCTGAAACTCGTCTTCCCTCGGCTGCGGCTGTCAATCATTCTGCGTTTAAACAGTGCGTCGTGTTCGGTTTATGACCGTCGGCACGGTAAAACTCTCCAGTATCATATATTCCCATTATTATACTTGATCTGTAGATGAAGGGCTGTGGATTTGCATAAAATGACTTTATCTTGCTAAGCGATGTCGTACTACCGTGTGTCTGATCACCAGGACTATGACTTGACATCAAACGCACAATAACTGGAATTTAAAACGGAAAAAAACAAGTGATCAGTAAACCGTTGGACAGATATACATTATACACTAGGATTTGTGCGCTCAACATTTCTTCTCTTTGTGCCGTGAACGTAAAGGGATAGTTCACCCAAAAATGAAGATGACCCCATGATTTACTCTCCCTCAGCTCATCCTAGGTGTGTATGACACAATCAGAGTTATAATAAAACATGTCCTGGCTCTTCCAAGCTTTATAATGGCAGTGAATAGATTTTGAAGCCCATAAAAGTGCATCCATCCATCATAAAAGTGCATCCATCATCATAAAAGTGCATCCAACCATCATAAAAGTGCATCCAACCATCATAAAAGTGCATCCACCCATCATAAAAGTGCATCCATCCTTCATAAAAGTGCATCCAACCATCATAAAAGTGCATCCATCCTTCATAAAAGTGCATCCATCCTTCATAAAAGTGTATCCATCCTTCATAAAAGTGTATCCATCCTTCATAAAAGTGTATCCATCCTTCATAAAAGTGTATCCATCCTTCATAAAAGTGCATCCATCCTTCATAAAAGTGCATCCATCCATCATAAAAGTGCATCCACCCTTCATAAAAGTGCATCCACCCTTCATAAGTGCATCCACCCTTCATAAAAGTGCATCCATCCATCATAAAAGCCTCTCGCAGTTCAAACGCTTGCGCTACGCCCGGCATCATCGCCACGGCAGTTGTGTTTTCTGTGTGACTTGAGCGATGGAAAACACAAGCGCACACTAGATAGTGAGCACGTGCCGGACGTGTGTTTCTGCCCTCACGGCTGAAGCAGTTTGAAAGACTCGAGCAAGACGGAGTGGAAATGAAGTATTCCCAGCCCTTAAAAGCCCAGGGGCCTCGTTTATAAAACATTCCTTAGACTTCATTCTAAAAGTGTTCGTACACACTAGGGATATCAATTTACATTAATTCCCATGATCGATCTTTGTTTGAATTACAGATCAATTAATCGATTAATCGTTAGCCTTAACACTGCGTCTCCATCAGTGTCTTCTAGCGACCGCAGATGCTGCTCACACACCATGATCCTCACCAAGGCTAGGCTAGGATTGTAAAATGAGTCGATGTGATTAAATGACTTATTCAATAATCAAATATAACGAGTAACACAACGCGTCACCAGCGCCGCCTCAGATCTGTTATTCAGACGCTCTTCCTAGAACAACTAAACCATTAACAACCATTTATTACAATAGTGTTCTCATTAATGTTGTGTAATGTGACCGTCTCAATCAGAGTCATTATTAGCCGTGCGTTGCTGTTTGAGCAGAAGCGCTGAATGAACACCGCTACACTGAAGCTCTTTGCTAGCGCGATATTTAACTCAAAGCAATGAATCCTATGAGGTGAATCGGATATATACAAAATAAACAATACATATTTTATCTGCACAAAATGAAATGGATGTACAAGTAAACTTAAACTAAGTTACGTGATATTCATAGTCAGAATGCGTGGCTCATGTTGTGGACGCTCTTCCTGGAGCAACGCGATGAAAAACACGGCAACTAAACCCAAATAATTCATGTTTTATTACAGTATTGCTCTCTTATAATGTTATGTAATATGACAGTCATAATTAGTTGTGCATTGCTGTTTGAGCTGCGCTGAAGCTGAAGATCAACACCGCGTTCATTCTTAACCAGATGCGTCCTATATGAGAGGGATCAGATGTATGTAGGCCTACACAAAATAAAGTACAGTCAAGTCAAGTCACCTTTATTTATATAGCGCTTTTTACAATGCAGATTGTCTCAAAGCAGCTTCACAGTGTTAAACAGGAAAATAATGAACAGAATTTGATTGGGCTGTACAGCCGCTCTGGAGAAAACACTGATGTCATCAGCTCATTTCAATTATCATATATATTCAAGTAATGTAGTTGATATAGTTAATTTAGTTTAATAATTACATTTATTTGGATATTTATTTGAAAATTTACAACTTTTGCACAAAAGGCTGTGAATGCACACACACACTATAGTCATGATGGTGTAACTTCAGCTGTAAGATGTATAATGGACGCTCGCTTCATTTCTCCTCGTGTCTGCTTTACATGTTTGGCGGTTGAGC
Source organism: Rhinogobio ventralis (assembly GCA_039654625.1). Classification (NCBI taxonomy): domain Eukaryota; kingdom Metazoa; phylum Chordata; class Actinopteri; order Cypriniformes; family Gobionidae; genus Rhinogobio; species Rhinogobio ventralis. The sequence goes on from CM077197.1 coordinate 45,537,191, forward strand.
AGCACACACACGACCCTGAGTAATCCATGATCAAGTTAATTAATCGTTAACATCCTTAGTACACACAAAAATGTCAGATTTATAAAACCATGCGTATGCCAGAACCTGTGCAAAACCCCCTTTATAACCCCAGTCAGCGGAACATTGTGCTCACACGCGTCTCCTCCTGAAATCACCATATATGAGCTCACAACGCCTAGCTTTACTATACACAATATCATCTGCATATCATTTGCATGCATATTCCCATCCACGTGACACCAGGTTCAACACTGTCAAAGCTACGAGACATTGATAAATATTATACACGGACTATAAAAGCCATTTGTGCCGTCACAGTACATCTAATATCCTTTTGATGTTTTAGACCAGCACTTCTCAAAGTCCATACCCGGAGGGAATTTAATCCGGACCTGCCTCCATTTTGTATTTCAACAGCACTAATTGTGTGTAAGGGATTAAGTGTTTCCTATGCAATCCTAGGGATTGAAATATTTCCTACTTTGATAAACGCATGTTTAATGTCTTTTTGGAGATAGTCCGAAATGAAAGTGAAGGCGAGATATTTAAAGTTTCCTGTGACGTTGTCATGACATCCAGTGAGCGTATGACATTTGACGTAACCGCGCGGGCAACACTGACCACAGTGAGCGCACTGATTGCACTGATTGCACTGACTGCAGTGAGCGCAGTGAGCGCACTGATTGCACTGACTGCAGTGAGCGCACTGATTGCACTGATTGCACTGACCACAGTGAGCGCACTGATTGCACTGACCGCAGTGAGCGCACTCATTGCACTGACCGCAGTGAGCGCACTGATTGCACTGACCGCAGTGAGCGCACTGATTGCACTGACCGCAGTGAGCGCACTGATTGCACTGACCGCAGTGAGCGCACTGATTGCACTGACCGCAGTGAGCGCACTGATTGCACTGACCGCAGTGAGCGCACTGATTGCACTGACCGCAGTGAGCGCACTGATTGCACTGACCGCAGTGAGCGCACTGATTGCACTGACCGCAGTGAGCGCACTGATTGCACTGACCGCAGTGAGCGCACTGATTGCACTGACCGCAGTGAGCGCACTGATTGCACTGACCGCAGTGAGCGCACTGATTGCACTGACCGCAGTGAGCGCACTGATTGCACTGACCGCAGTGAGCGCACTGATTGCACTGACCGCAGTGAGCGCACTGATTGCACTGACCGCAGTGAGCGCACTGATTGCACTGACCGCAGTGAGCGCACTGATTGCACTGACCGCAGTGAGCGCACTGATTGCACTGACCGCAGTGAGCGCACTGATTGCACTGACCGCAGTGAGCGCACTGATTGCACTGACCGCAGTGAGCGCACTGATTGCACTGACCGCAGTGAGCGCACTGATTGCACTGACCGCAGTGAGCGCACTGATTGCACTGACCGCAGTGAGCGCACTGATTGCACTGACCGCAGTGAGCGCACTGATTGCACTGACCGCAGTGAGCGCACTGATTGCACTGACCGCAGTGAGCGCACTGATTGCACTGACCGCAGTGAGCGCACTGATTGCACTGACCGCAGTGAGCGCACTGATTGCACTGACCGCAGTGAGCGCACTGATTGCACTGACCGCAGTGAGCGCACTGATTGCACTGACCGCAGTGAGCGCACTGATTGCACTGACCGCAGTGAGCGCACTGATTGCACTGACCGCAGTGAGCGCACTGATTGCACTGACCGCAGTGAGCGCACTGATTGCACTGACCGCAGTGAGCGCACTGATTGCACTGACCGCAGTGAGCGCACTGATTGCACTGACCGCAGTGAGCGCACTGATTGCACTGACCGCAGTGAGCGCACTGATTGCACTGACCGCAGTGAGCGCACTGATTGCACTGACCGCAGTGAGCGCACTGATTGCACTGACCGCAGTGAGCGCACTGATTGCACTGACCGCAGTGAGCGCACTGATTGCACTGACCGCAGTGAGCGCACTGATTGCACTGACCGCAGTGAGCGCACTGATTGCACTGACCGCAGTGAGCGCACTGATTGCACTGACCGCAGTGAGCGCACTGATTGCACTGACCGCAGTGAGCGCACTGATTGCACTGACCGCAGTGAGCGCACTGACCGCACTGACCGCAGTGAGCGCACTGACCGCAGTGAGCGCACTGACCGCACTGACCGCAGTGAGCGCTCTGACCGCAGTGAGCGCACTGATTGCACTGACCGCAGTGAGCGCACTGATTGCACTGACCGCAGTGAGCGCACTGATTGCACTGACCGCAGTGAGCGCACTGATTGCACTGACCGCAGTGAGCGCACTGATTGCACTGACCGCAGTGAGCGCACTGATTGCACTGACCGCAGTGAGCGCACTGATTGCACTGACCGCAGTGAGCGCACTGATTGCACTGACCGCAGTGAGCGCACTGATTGCACTGACCGCAGTGAGCGCACTGATTGCACTGACCGCAGTGAGCGCACTGATTGCACTGACCGCAGTGAGCGCACTGATTGCACTGACCGCAGTGAGCGCACTGATTGCACTGACCGCAGTGAGCGCACTGATTGCACTGACCGCAGTGAGCGCACTGATTGCACTGACCGCAGTGAGCGCACTGATTGCACTGACCGCAGTGAGCGCACTGATTGCACTGACCGCAGTGAGCGCACTGATTGCACTGACCGCAGTGAGCGCAGTGAGCGCACTGACCGCAGTGAGCGCAGTGAGCGCACTGACCGCAGTGAGCGCACTGACCGCAGTGAGCGCAGTGAGCGCACTGACCGCAGTGAGCGCACTGACCGCAGTGAGCGCACTGACCGCAGTGAGCGCACTGACCGCAGTGAGCGCACTGACCGCAGTGAGCGCACTGACCGCAGTGAGCGCACTAAGTGCAGTGAGCGTTCTGACCACAGTGAGCGCACTGACTTTAGTGACTGCAGTGAGCGCACTGACTGCAATGTGTAATGAGCGTATGACATTTGACGTAATCGCGTGGGCAACACTGACCGCACTGACCACAGTGAGCGCACTGATCACACTGACTGCAGTGAGCGCACTGATCGCACTGACCGCAGTGAGTGTACTGACTGCAGTGAGCATTCTAACCACACTGACCACAGTGAGCGTTCTGACCACAGTGAGCGCACTGATCGCACTGACCGCAGTGAGTGCACTGATCGCACTAACCGCAGTGAGTGTACTGACTGCAGTGAGCATTCTAACCACACTGACCGCAGTGAGCGTTCTGACCACAGTGAGCGCAGTGACCGCAGTGAGCGCACTGATCGCACTGACTGCAGTGAGTGCACTGATCGCACTAACCGCAGTGAGTGTACTGACTGCAGTGAGCATTCTAACCACACTGACCGCAGTGAGCGTTCTGACCACAGTGAGCGCAGTGACCGCAGTGAGCGCACTGATCGCACTGACTGCAGTGATCGCATTGAACGCACTAACCGCAGTGAGTGTACTGACTGCAGTGAGCATTCTAACCACACTGACCGCAGTGAGCGTGTTGACCACAGTGAGCGCACTGACTGCAGTGAGCGCACTGATCGCACTGACTGCAGTGAGCGCACTGATCGCACTAACCGCAGTGAGTGTACTGACCACAGACCGCACTGACCACACTGACCGCAGTGACTAAACTATTCTAAACACTTTATCTGAGAAGTATTTTATACAGAGTTGATTAATTTATTTCCACAGGCCAAATAGTATTTTAATTCAAAATATCCTGTACATTTTAAATCATTCAAATCAAATTCATGCAGTTTTGCTGGTAATGTGATCATATATTTTAGGATGTTTAGGCTATTTTTAATGGAAAAATAATGGATACAACGTGAAGAAAACAGTGAGATTTGCGCGTTTCATTTTTAAAATACTTTGTCAGTGACACACCGAGTCAGACATCAGACATCCTAATGCTCCGGTGTGAGGAGACGCTCATCTCCTGTCCTGAGACTAAAGAGGCTCAGTGGTGTACGGCTCTCTCCGGGCCAGTTCTGTGCAGATGCAGTGGTTATAGATGAGACCCCTCAGGTCTTCTCTCCTCCTCCTCCTAATGCTCCGGTGTGAGGAGATGCTCATCTCCTGTCCTGAGACTGAAGAGGCTCAGTGGTGTACGGCTCTCTCCGGGCCGGTTCTGTGCGGATGCAGTGGTTATAGATGAGACCCCTCAGGTCTTCTCTCCTCCTCCTCCTAATGCTCCGGTGTGAGGAGACGCTCATCTCCTGTCCTGAGACTGAAGAGGCTCAGTAGTGTACGGCTCTCTCCGGGCCGGTTCTGTGTGGACGCAGTGGTTATAGATGAGACCCCTCAGGTCTTCTCTCCTCCTCCTCCTAATGCTCCGGTGTGAGGAGACGCTCATCTCCTGTCCTGAGACTGAAGAGGCTCAGTGGTGTACGGCTCTCTCCGGGCCGGTTCTGTGTGGACGCAGTGGTTATAGATGAGACCCCTCAGGTCTTCTCTCCTCCTCCTCCTAATGCTCCGGTGTGAGGAGACGCTCATCTCCTGTCCTGAGACTGAAGAGGCTCAGTAGTGTACGGCTCTCTCCGGGCCGGTTCTTTTTTGGATGCAGTGGTTATAGATGAGACCTCAGGTCCTCTCTCCTCCTCCTCCTATCGCTCCGGTGTGAGGAGACGCTCATCTCCTGTCCTGAGACTGAAGAGGCTCAGTGGTGTACGACTCTCTCCGGGCCGGTTCTGTGCGGATGCAGTGGTTCTAGATGAGACATCAGGTCTTCTCTCCTCCTCCTATCGCTCCGGTGTGAGGAGACGCTCATCTCCTGTCCTGAGACTGAAGAGGCTCAGTGGTGTATGGCTCTCTCCGGGCCGGTTCTGTGCGGACGCAGTGGTTCTAGATGAGACCTCAGGTCCTCTCTCCTCCTCCTCCTATCGCTCCGGTGTGAGGAGACGCTCCTCTCCTGTGCTGAGACTGAAGAGGCTCAGTGGTCTACGGCTCTCTCCGGGCCGGTTCTGTGAGGTCATGACGTGAGGTGTCGATCTTCTGTTGATCACATGAGTTCACAGGTCAGAGTTCACCCCACCCAGTGAAATGTGAAGCTGCCCGGCATGAGCTTGTGTTTCCATGTGAAGTGTGTGAGCCTCCGCTTTAGCTGGATCTCAGACTGAACCCTGAAATGTACTGTAATATAATCAATACATCATGAATAGTTTTTCAGTATGTCATGTGTTGTGTTTGAGCCTGAATGAATCTCAGCACACGTGAAGATCTCATCTCATATCTTGTGCTGTTCTTCATTAGAGCAGTGTTGAGAAGCTTGACGTGTCATCACAGCTGATGTGTTTATTAACCCGCTCGCTCTACTCAATTATCGTCTGAATGGATGTACAGGTTGTTTTTTGGTTTCACATTGTCTTAATCATTTCTAACAATCTTTTCTTTTTTTCTTGTGTAAAAAATTAGTTTATTCTTATTTTGTTTTGTTTGTTTTTGTTATATTATATAGTCATTATTTTGTTCAGTGCTCATGTAATGGCCACTGCTTGGGCAATATTGTACAAGTCGTGCCAATAAAGCTCATTTGAGTTGAATTAATCTGAAATATTGATCAGGTATGACGAATTATAATCAGACTTCAGTTTGTAGAAGACCTTTAATTCTCTCTCTATATATCCCCCCCCCCACACACACACACTAGGGCTGAACGATTTTGGAAAATAATCTAATTTTGTTATTTGTAATAATTGAATTATTGATTTTTCTCTTTCTGTCAGTGAGAACACACGTCTCACAGCGCGTCCTGTGCATATCACCCATAGTTGTTCCAGACCTGTGTGACTCTCCTCCATATTTTAAGTCATCGTGTCCCGCAGAAGTCACTGAGGTTTGAAGTGACACGAGAGTAATAAGTGACAGAAGCAGTGTGTGTATGTTTGCACAGATCGCTGTGAAGGTTTGCTTCATCCGTCCCGTTCAGTCATCGGTGTGTGTGTGTGTGACATGCTGTCAGTGTGAGTGCTCAGCCAGCAGGATTTTGAACCCGAAACAATGGGTTCTTGTGGGCCCGTTGATATCAGGAATGAACATCTGCCTCCCACAAAACTCTTGTGTTTCTTTCCTTAAGTGCGTGTCGATTTGTTTTTCTTAGTGTCGGCCAATGAGACGCGAGCTGTGCATCACGTGTGCGGAGCGGCTGCAGACACACATCAGAGCTGATGCACTGAACACTCTTCTGACCGCACAGAGTCCAGGACAGACAGAGCTCATAACCCCTGATGGTTGCCATTGAATGATCCTCAAACATTCACACTTGGCCTGTGTGAGTCTGAGAGAGTCTCTGTTGTGACACACACCCTTCGTTTGCTCTCTTTAGGAGAACAGCTCATGTTTAAAGTGGCTGGAGTTATTCCTTAATCATTTAATGTCACTAATCTTTTTGGTCATAATGTATACAGTGCGATCTGTGTGTTTGAGGCCAGACTGGCGTTTCCATCACATAAACGCAAATATAAGCGTGTTCATTTATTATCATATGATTCATGAGCCCCAGAAAGCTCTGAGCATGTGACCTCAGTGCTAGTCTCTGATTGGCTGAGGGAGTTTGTAACCAGGCAGACTGTGCACACACACATACACTCAAGCACATCTCTGACAGACGCTCTGATGAGTGTGTGAGGAAGTGTCTGTGATTCTCTGGTCTCACACTAGCTCTGTTGTTCACTGCTAATGTTCCATGAGCCTCATGAGGAAAACACTTGTTTATTTTTGCAGAAAGTAGCGTTTAAACATCATGCAAATGTTGGTTTCTGCCGAGGGACGTGGCTCGTGCGTCCTCACAGGTTCTTAAACAGATCTTGTGCGCTCATACTGAACGAGTGAGGAGGACGTTTATTGACCACGGGGGTTGAGAGTTTGTCTTTCTCTAGCATGTTCACATAATAAACCGCTTTCTCATGGTTTTCTCCATGGTTTGGGATAAAGATTCATCTACCAGTCTGAATTAAGTTACTGGCCATTCACAACTTCTATTAGCCAAACCAAAAACACCACAAATTAACCAGACTATCAAAGTCACGGTTTAGATTTAAATGCCATGTTTTACATAAACACTTTTTGCTATACTGGTTGAAACTCTCTTTACATCCTGATTGCAATCAATAATAGAAGTGGTGTAATACATGTACATACACCGATCAGGCATAACATTATGACGGTAAAGTGAATAACACTGATGATCTCTTCATCACGGCTCCTGTTAGTGGGTGGGATATATTAGGCAGCAAGTGAACATTTTGTCCTCAAAGTTGATGTGTTAGAAGCAGGAAAAATGGGCAAGCGTAAGGATTTGAGCGAGTTTGACAAGGGCCAAATTGTGATGGCTAGACGACTGGGTCAGAGCATCTCCAAAACTGCAGCTCTTGTGGGGTGTTCCCGGTCTGCAGTGGTCAGGATCTATCAAAAGTGCTCCAAGGAAGGAACAGTGGAGAACCGGAGACAGGGTCATGGGCGGCCAAGGCTCATTGATGCACGTGGGGAGCGAAGGCTGGCCCGTGTGGTCCGATCAAACAGACGAGCTACTGGAGCTCAAATTGCTCCAGAAGTTAATGCTGGTTCTGATAGAAAGGTGTCAGAATACACAGTGCATCTCAGTTTGTTGTGTATGGGGCTGCATAGCCGCTGACCAGTCAGGGTGCCCATGCTGACCCCTGTCCACCGCCGAAAGCACCAACAGTGGCACGTGAGCATCAGAACTGGACCACGGAGCAATGGAAGAAGGTGGCCTGGTCTGAGGAATCACGTGTTCTTTTACATCACGTGGATGGCCGGGTGCGTGTGTGTGGCTTACCTGGGGAACACATGGCACCAGGATGCACTATGGGAAGAAGGCAAGCCGGCGGAGGCAGTGTGATGCTTTGGGCAATGTTCTGCTGGGAAACCTTGGGTCCTGCCATCCATGTGGATGTTACTTTGACACGTACCACCTACCTAAGCATTGCTGAGACCATGTACAGCCTTTCATGGAAACGGTATTCCCTGGTGGCTGTGGCTCTTCCAGCAGGATAATGCTCCTGCCACAAAGCACAAATGCGTCAGGAATGGTTTGAGGAGCACAACAACGAGTTTGAGGTGTTAACCAAATTCCCCAGATCTCAATCCAATCGAGCATCTGTGGGATGTGCTGAACAAACAAGTCCAATCCATGGAGGCCCCACCTCGCAACTTACAGGACTTAAAGGATCTGCTGCTAACATCTTGGTGCCAGATACCAAAGCACACCTTCAGGGATCTAGTGGAGGCCATGCCTCGACGGGTCAGAAAAAGGGGGACCAACACAATATTAGGAAGGTGCTCATAATGTTATGCTTGATCAGTGTATATCTTCTGTGGAAGTCTCAGGACCAAAAAATGTTCATCCAATCATTGCATTCGGTCTGGTGGGATCTCAAAGCTAGCTTGCTATTGCTAGCCTCTCAGAAATTGCCTAGCCTACCTTTAATATATGAAAACGCATGATTAGACTAGAAAAACAGGAAATATGATTTAGCTCATAAACATTAGCTAGAGTTGCTGGTGCGATGGCAGATCTCCATTAGTGGGCAGCCGTCAGTGGCGAGGTACATTCATGCGTCACACCACACGCTGCTTTTAGGAATACATATTAGGGTTGGGCAACTTAAAAATGTTAAGTTTATTCCATTCTTCAGGTAACAAATCCAAGTCTTTACAACTGTATAGACCCGCCTGGAGCAGACGTCACAGTGGCGGCAGAAAAATAGTAACGAGTGGAGGAAAATGGGCAGAATCCACAGAATAAGAGAAACGTGTTTTGTTGTGCCAGTTTGTATGTCAGAACCAGAACGCAAAAGAATTGCGTCGTTGAACCCTTTGAAGCGAAACACAGACTGGACTGATGAAACCTGTGATGATTAGTTACTATTACAGCATGAATCTGATGTAAAGTCTACATAACATATGCGGCTAAGCAGTTACAGCATGAAATTATATTTATAACATTTTACATAGATAACTTTTAAACATAGCCTATAACATTTTCTCACAATTTTTGACTTCTTGCATTTGCGTGTTTATATCCAGGGTGGGATTTGAAAACCAGAGGGAGATGTTTTGAGAGTTTTTTTTTCCTCTGGAAAATAAATCACAAGCCACATTGGAGCTATAGCCTATATAGACTATTTTTGGCAGCGGCTACAGAAGCACCTTTACAATAAATATTCTGATCTAACCTTGAGCTTAGATGGCTTCGATTTTTGACAACCATAATTCTTAATTTCTGATAGGAATGCAAAATCAATCGGTAGTTATTGATATTCTGAATAAAATGAGACAAACCTTTACATATTCAATCACGTTTGTATCACAGTGCTTCGGTACACAACGTAGGCTACAAACTAGTCCAAAAGTGTGCACATTTGGAGAAATATGTATTCACACGTTTACCTCATATTTCTTTAGGTAGAATATAACCATCATTTCTTGACTCGCAGAAAGACGTTTCTCTGCCGATCCATCAGTCAATATTGCGCAATAATAATTCCCACCTTATGGTGACAGTGAACTTCTGCGTTCTGTCTCATATAATAAACTGACGCATAAATGTCTTATATAATATCTGCATTAGGTCACAATAGATTGAGCAGAAACGGTGTATTAATCTCATACTGTTACTCTGAAATGGATTAAAGGTGCGCTGACTTTGAGAAGCTCTGCGTGGATTGAGGCGCGTGAAGCGAATCCCAGACTGTCTCTAAGCGGGAGCGCTAACAGTTAACGTCCATTTCTGATTTTATTGTTGTTTGTATATAAATATACCTGATTCATGTTGCAGCGTTTTACTTGGCGATGTTTTAAAACATATTTGTATTTTTGGTGTTTTATATGGTGGTTTGTGGAGTAGCATCCCCACCAGGGATAAAGGGGGATACAGGGATACAGACCAGAAGGGAAAATCCCCCATCACCCCTACAAATCACACCGTTTACATCTCCCAGTTCGGACTTTATAACTCGCAATTGTTTATATCACAATTCTGAGGAGAAAAGAGTCAGAATTGCGGGATATAAACTCTTAATTCTGAGGAAAAAAGACCGAATAACAAGTATATCTCACAGTTCTGTTCATCCTTCTAAGAATTGTGAGATATAAACTCGAAATTAACTCAGGGTTCCCACCGGTCCTTGAAAGTGCTTGACTTTATTTTGTGCAAGAAGTTTTCTGGGAAAAATCCATATTATTCCCTCCGATCCGCTAATGTGTTATTTCACCAACACTTCGTGGCCTGTGCAGACTAGCTTGCTTGATTTACATAACACATTTGTGATCATCTGTTAGTGAAGATCAGATCAATGTAGAATACAGTATAGGATGCACCGAATATCCTTCAGTTTTATGCAAAACAGAAATACAACAAATAGAATATCAGATCTCTGTCATATGGCCAAAAATAAATGCTTTTTCTCTTACAAGGAAACACGATGTAACCTCGCTCTCACTTGAGTGTGTCCCACATTAAGTCCTGGAAAGTCCTTGAATCTGAAGTTAACCAAGGTGTGGGAACCCTGAAACTTTATTTTTATTCTTTTGCCACACTTCCTGCTGCCAGCAGGTGGCGCTTTGACTATAACTGAATGTTGCCATGTAGATGTCTTCAGACCAGGGCTCTTATCAAACATGTGAAGTTTGACTTCCTGTTGGTTTTCAGATTTTGTACCAGGAGACTTTTTAGTAGGTATTGGGCTGTTACATGTGTCTACCGAATTTCATACCTGTATGTGAAACACAGCAGGAATCACAGTGTAAAACATGTCATTTCCTGTTGCCAGCAGGTGGCGCTATGACTGTCACTGAATATTGGCATGTAGATGTGTTCAGGTCCGGACTCTTATCAAACATGTGAAGTTTGGGGCAGATCGCACATTGTATGTTCGAGTTACAACAACTTCCTGTTTCACGGCGAAACATCGAATTTGTGAGGCCGCCACGGACACGCCCTCCAGCGAAAACTCAAGATCTTCACAGTTTAACATCACCAAGGCCTTTAGGTTAGACTGACCATATATGATGATGATCTGATTAAATCTCTAGGAGGAGTTAAAGTACAACATCTGGAAATGGCAAAAAACTGCAAAAGTTTTGCGGAGAAAATTCTAAATATCTGACTTCCTGTTGGTTTTCAGATTTCATACCAGGACACCACCTTTTTTGTAGGTGTTGGGCTGTTACATGTGTCTACCGAATTTCACACTCATACTTGAAACGTAGGGCGAACGGCACTTAATTGAAATTTTGTAGGTGTTGCTATCGAGTCATTTTGACACGCCTAATTCTCAAACCCATATCAGACGTAAATTTTCGCCACTTCTGACGCGTGTGCAAAGTTTCATGAGTTTTTCAGCATGTTTAGGCCCTCAAAAAAGTGATTCATTTCGGAGGAGAATGATAGGCTGAGCAATCAAATGCAAGAAGAGTCAAAACTCACAACTGCGTGTTGTTTTCTGTGCGCATACACTCTCACTCACACACACACACACACTCTCACTCACACACGCACACTCTCACACAGAGACGCGCTGCTTGAGCGGACACATACACACACAATGATCTCAAAACACCCATCTCGACAAGTAGTCTTGTATAACAATAAATAAAAAAGTACTTATTTGTTTATTATTTTTTTGCTGATCTGAAAATGTTTCCAATCCGTGTCTTGAACAGCGTAATATGATCCGTTGAAGCACTAGAAGATCCTGGGGAGTCTCTGTTATCAAGCCAGAATTATGATAAACTGTCCAGAACAAAAGATCAAAATGCATCGCCGTTTGTATTAAATCTCTAGTTTGAAGTTTTAGGGTCAATCTGCAAATGGACTGATGAATGATCTGATAACAACAGTCAATGTGACCGGACAGAACTGCACACACACACTCTTTAGGGATGAAAATAATATTCAAGCCTAGAGTATGAATTATGTGGATGTGAGTGAAACGTGTAGTCTCTGACTTCAGGATTCAACTGCCGCCATATCAAACCTGTGTCTGTGCATATACTGGGAACTCTAGATGACCTGGGGTTTGACGGAGGAGGGTTAGTCCATCCAGCAGCAGGAAGCCCAAGGCTCTACAGCGGGAGTCTCTAACCCTGCTCCGTCCCGCAGACGTCAGCTCCAGCCACAGAGTACAGTCACTGACTCCAGTCACATTTAATAACGCTTCTCTTGTACATATGAGATCGAGAACGTCACAATCACGTTGCATTTTGGGGAATAAAGCTGCCTGAAGTCGACGGTCTGTCCATGTAAACTTGATGGAGGAGCGGTGTTTTCCCGAGGGGAAGTGCTTAGCGAAGACCGCTAGTGTGTGTTTAAGAGGAATTGGGACACAGTCCATCTACCATGAGGTCAATCAAACCAGAATCATGAACCCTGCTGTTTTTAGTGTTTTTTTTTTTTGTTTTTTTTGTGCACAAGTTTCAGCCTTTTTTCTCTTTAAGTGGCCGGAAGTTCGGTGCATCCCTACAGCGATATTAAAATGCAGAACATACACATCATTATTTTGTGTTTCTAACTCATTTCCTCTGTGTTTCCGTTCAGGGTCGACATGTCAAAACCGGACAGCTGGCCGCCATCAAAGTCATGGACGTGACTGAAGTAAGTGCGCTCAGATCAGTTTAAAACAGTA
>CM077197.1:45554846-45614846 GCA_039654625.1 Rhinogobio ventralis
TGGCAATTTTTCATCATTTTCCCACTCTGGTTCATAGGGCTGCCATAGAATCCCATTCGGAAAGAAAAAAAACGAACTACGGGGCTATAGCACATTATCGAACTAAAATATATAGTACAATCATTTCATTGAAATAAAAAATCTGTAATTTTTGACCAACAAGAGGGTTAAATCTGTCATGATTTGGAACCAATTGTAAAGAAATCAATTTTAGTTTATCCAGTAAAATGCCAGTAGGATATTAATTTATTCTTAGTGGATTCCTATAGGATGAGTTCAGTTATAATTACACACTCCTTCAAGATATTTTGCACGTTAACATTAAATTCATCCAAATTCATCTTTGATGAGACTTCATTCCCATTACCTTTGCTGATGACAGAAGAACCTGACCATTCCCAGAAATCACCCTTCCTGCACAGATCCAGATCCGGGATCTGAGGCCTCGTTTATACGGACTCGAGAGGTCTTGAGACGAGACTCGCCCCACACGAGTACATGCACAGTTTCTGCTTTATTACTCTAAGGGTAAAAATGAAAACGCAAAACAAGGTTTCTTTATTTGACACTGGTTGCTGAGATTTTATCATCTTCCGTTCTGTGTGTGTGTGTGTGTGTGTGTGTGTGTACTGTAAATCTGTCTTTGTTTGTGTAGCTGGTGATGGAGTTTTGTGGAGCCGGTTCGATAACAGACCTTGTGAAAAACACGAAAGGAAACACTCTAAAAGAAGACTGGATCGCATACATCTCCAGAGAAATTCTCAGGGTATGAAAGCGCACGTTGACACGAACATGACAGAGGGATGTGTGCGTTTGGAGCCACTGATTGAGTTCTCTTATCTCTCCTCTTCCCTCCTCTCCTCTCTCCTCCTTGCTCCTCTCCTCTCTCATCTCCTCTCCTCCTCTCTCCTCTCCTCTCTCCTCCTCTCATCTCCTCCTCTCATCTCCTCCTCTCATCTCCTCCTCTCATCTCCTCCTCTCATCTCCTCTTTCTCCTCCTCTCATCTCCTCCTCTCTCCTCTTCTCTCATCTCATCCTCTCTCCTCTCATCTCCTCCTCTCTCATCTCATCCTCTCTCCTCTTCTCTCATCTCATCCTCTCTCCTCTCATCTCCTCCTCTCTTCTCTTCTCTCATCTCCTCCTCTCTCCTCCTCTCATCTCCTCCTCTCTCCTCTTCTCTTCTCTCCTCCTCTCTCCTCTCATCTCCTCCTCTCTCATCTCATCTCCTTCTCTCTGATCTCCTCTCTCATCTCATCTCCTCCTCTCTCATCTCCTCTCTCTTCTCATCTCCTCCTCTCTCCTTCTCTCTCCTCCTCCTCTCATCTCCTCCTCTCTCCTCCTCTCATCTCCTCCTCTCTCATCTCCTCCTCTATCCTCTCATCTCCTCCTCTCTCCTCCTCCCATCTCCTCCTCTCTCCTCCTCTCATCTCCTCCTCTCTCCTCTCTCCTCTCATCTCCTCCTCTCTCATCTCCTCCTCTCTCATCTCCTCCTCTCTCATCTCCTCCTCTCTCATCTCCTCCTCTATCCTCTCATCTCCTCCTCTCCCCTCCTCTCATCTCCTCCTCTCTCCTCTTCTCATCTCCTCCTCTCTCCTCTTCTCTCATCTCATCCTCTCTCCTCTCATCTCATCTCCTCCTCTCTCCTCTTCTCTCATCTCATCCTCTCTCCTCTCATCCTCTCTCCTCTCATCTCATCTCCTCCTCTCTCATCTCATCTCCTCCTCTCTCATCTCATCTCCTCCTCTCTTATCTCCTCCTCTCTCCTCTCCTCTCATCTCATCCTCTCTCCTCTCATCTCTTCCTCTCTCATCTCCTCTCTCCTCTCATCTCCTCCTCTCTCCTCTCATCTCCTCCTCTCTCCTCTCTCCTCTCATCTCCTCCTCTCTCATCTCATCTCCTCCTCTCTCATCTCCTCCTCTATCCTCTCATCTCCTCCTCTCTCCTCTCTCCTCTTCTCTCATCTCATCCTCTCTCCTCTTCTCTCATCTCATCCTCTCTCCTCTCATCTCCCCTCCCCTCCTCTCCTCCCCCCTCCCCTCCTCTCCTCCCCCCTCCTCTCCTCTACTCTCCTCTCCTCTCCTCTTCTCTACATCAGGGTTTGGCCCACCTGCACGCTCATCACGTCATCCACAGAGACATCAAAGGGCAGAATGTGCTGCTGACTGAGAACGCAGAGGTCAAACTAGGTCAGATCTCCACTGATTCTCTGCTTTCTCCACTCTTATCTCCAGTACTGTCACATCTCCAGTCCTCTCGGTTTGATGCATGAGTTTTCTCATACTCTCATGAGAATATCCTTCCTTGAACAAAATCATCAGGAAAAAACAAACAATTGCTCGTTTTATTCGTTTTCAATCAAGTAAATCTAACAAAACGCATCTAATCCAGTTAACCACACTGTTTTACCACGGTGTCCGGTAATAGCAAGACCGGTTTAAAGAGGAGGAAACATTATGAATGAAACCTACCTGAAAAGTTCCTATATCAATATCCTAAAATAATAACCTTCATGTGGACAGCTGATTCAAAACAAGTCTATTCTGATGTTTGCTCTCTGGGTCTCGTCTGCAGTGGACTTTGGCGTCAGCGCTCAACTGGATCGAACCGTCGGCCGCAGGAACACCTTCATTGGAACGCCGTACTGGATGGCTCCAGAGGTCATCGCCTGTGACGAAAACCCGGACGCTACTTACGACTACAGGGTAATAACCTGCACACGTCCTCATGGGAAGAACAAGCACTGCAGGAACAGTCAGCATGTTAAATAGACTGAAACACAGCTACTCATAAACACAATGAGCTGACTAGAGGATGTTCTGCTTTTCCTGTGCAGAGCGACCTGTGGTCCTGTGGGATCACGGCTATAGAGATGGCGGAGGGCGCTCCTCGTGAGTACTTCATCACACACCTCCTCTCTTCACATGCTTGCATCTTCCTTTCTTCCGTTTCGTGTCTCCTGATGTCCAGTTGCTTTTAGTCCACCATTAGTCCATTTTAGAGGATATTTTGTTTGCTTATTTAAAGCAGGGGTGCCACAGTCCTGCTCCAACGCACATACCTGTCGTTTTCAAATGATCCTAAAGGGCTTGGCGTTTAAACTCTGGCTGAACTCAGCAGGACTGTGGCTCTCTCAGGAAGTCCTTTACACATGACTTTTTTCCTCGTTGGAGCTGCTCTCGTCTTACTGAGGCTCCACATGAGCAGAAGTGTAGTAACTGTTGTCCACGTCACTCTTGTGCTAATATAGCTGCATATATTACATAATTGTCTCACACATGATCAGTAGCGACACACAGTTTTAATTTTTGGTCGAACATTACCTTTAATATCCTGAATTGATAACTGGGTTTCATCGGACGTGTGTGTCGGTGTTTTGCAGCATTGTGTGATATGCATCCCATGCGCGCGCTCTTTCTCATACCCAGAAATCCTCCACCCAGACTCAAGTCCAAGAAATGGTCAGTACCTTCATCTTCTTGTCGTATTGATGCCAGCGGGTCAAAGGTCTCAGGGGCTCCTTCAGAAACGCTCTCCTCTCCCGTGGTCTTGTTTTCAGGTCCAAGAAGTTCTTCAGCTTCATCGAGGGCTGTCTGGTGAAGAACTACACGCAGCGGCCGCCCACCGACCAGCTTCTGAAGCATCCCTTCATCAGAGACCAGCCCAACGAGAGGCAGGTGCGGATCCAGCTCAAAGACCACCTGGACCGCTGCCGCAAGAAACGCGGCGAGAAAGGTAGGGGTCGCGCTTCTGTCGCCATAGAGACAGCGTGTGCGCTTGTGCTCATGTGTGATCGTGTGCTTGTGCTCCGGCTGCAGATGAGACAGAGTATGAATACAGCGGCAGTGAGGAAGAGGAGGAGGAAGCTCAGGAGCAGGAAGGAGAGCCCAGGTATGACGCAACACACTGGCAAGAATATGAACATCAGCAGTTCCTCAAAGCCATTTGAAACACAGTGAACAGACCCAGATTACAGGTCTCTCATGGGCAGCTGTACATGCTTTTCTTACTCCTTCACTGGATTTGAGTATAAAATTTCACCAAAACACGATTTTAAAGCCGCCCAGAGTATGAGGTTTCAATTATTTCCACATTCACTCACTCAAGTGCACTATATTAGTGGAGTGATGTAGGGAACAGGGAATGAGGGCATAGGGAAAGACTCACTCTAGTGCACTATATTAGTGGAGTGATGTAGGGAACAGGGAATGAGGGCATAGGGAAAGACTCACTCTAGTGCACTATATTAGTGGAGTGATGTAGGGAACAGGGAATGAGGGCATAGGGAAAGACTCACTCTAGTGCACAATATTAGTGGAGTGATGCAGGGAACAGGGAACGAGGGCATAGGGAAAGTCTCACTCTAGTGCACTATATTAGTGGAGTGATGCAGGGAACAGGGAATGAGGGCATAAGGAAAGACTCACTCTAGTGCATCTATATTAGTGGAGTGATGCAGGGAACAGGGAATGAGGGTATAGGGAAAGACTCACTCTAGTGCACTATATTAGTGGAGTGATGTAGGGAACGGGGAATGAGGGCATAGGGAAAGATTCACTCTAGTGCACTATATTAGTGGAGTGATGTAGGGAACAGGGAATGAGGGCATAGGGAAAGACTCATTCTAGTGCACAATACTAGTGGAGTGATGTAGGGAACAGGGAATGAGGGCATAAGGAAAGACTCACTCTAGTGCACTATATTAGTGGAGTGATGTAGGGAACAGTGAATGAGGGCATAGGGAAAGACTCACTCTAGTGCACTATATTAGTGGAGTGATGTAGGGAACAGGGAATAAGGGCATAGGGAAAAACTCACTCTAGTGCACTATATTAGTGGAGTGATGTAGGGAACAGTGAATGAGGGCATAGGGAAAGACTCACTCTAGTGCACTATATTAGTGGAGTGATGTAGGGAACAGTGAATGAGGGCATAGGGAAAGACTCATTCTAGTGCACAATATTAGTGAAGTGATGTAGGGAACAGGGAATGAGGGCATAGGGAAAGACTCATTCTAGTGCACTATATTAGTGGAGTGATGTAGGGAACAGGGAATGAGGGCATAGGGAAAGATTCACTCTAGTGCACTATATTAGTGGAGTGATGTAGGGAACAGGGAATGAGGGCATAGGGAAAGACTCATTCTAGTGCACAATATTAGTGGAGTGATGTAGGGAACAGGGAATGAGGGCATAGGGAAAGACTCACTCTAGTGCACTATATTAGTGGAGTGATAGAAAAGTGCACTATATGAGTGGAGTGATGCAAGGAACAGGGAATGAGGGTATAGGGAAAGATTCACTCTAGTGCACTATATTAGTGGAGTGATGTAGGGAACAGGGAATGAGGGTATAGGGAAAGACTCACTCTAGTGCACTATATTAGTGGAGTGATGTAGGGAACAGGGAATGAGGGCATAGGGAAAGACTCACTCTAGTGCACAATATTAGTGGAGTGATGCAGGGGACAGGGAACGAGGGCATAGGGAAAGTCTCACTCTAGTGCACTATATTAGTGGAGTGATGCAGGGAACAGGGAATGAGGGCATAAGGAAAGACTCACTCTAGTGCATCTATATTAGTGAGTGATGCAGGGAACAGGGAATGAGGGTATAGGGAAAGACTCACTCTAGTGCACTATATTAGTGGAGTGATGTAGGGAACGGGAAATGAGAGCATAGGGAAAGATTCACTCTAGTGCACTATATTAGTGGAGTGATGTAGGGAACAGGGAATGAGGGTATACGGAAAGACTCACTCTAGTGCACTATATTAGTGGAGTGATGTAGGGAACAGGGAATGAGGGCATAGGGAAAGACTCACTCTAGTGCACTATATTAGTGGAGTGATGTAGGGAACAGGGAATGAGGGCATAGGGAAAGACTCATTGTAGTGCACAATACTAGTGGAGTGATGTAGGGAACAGTGAATGAGGGCATAGGGAAAGACTCACTCTAGTGCACTATATTAGTGGAGTGATGTAGGGAACAGTGAACGAGGGCATAGAGAAAGACTCACTCTAGTGCACTATATTAGTGGAGTGATGTAGGGAACAGGGAATGAGGGTATAGGGAAAGACTCACTCTAGTGCACTATATTAGTGGAGTGATGCAGGGAACAGGGAATGAGGGTATAGGGAAAGACTCACTCTAGTGCACTATATTAGTGGAGTGATGCAGGGAACAGGGAATGAGGGTATAGGGAAAGACTCACTCTAGTGCACTATATTAGTGGAGTGATGTAGGGAACGGAATGAGGGCATAGGGAAAGACTCACTCTAGTGCACTATATTAGTGGAGTGATGTAGGGAACAGGGAATGAGGGCATAGGGAAAGACTCACTCTAGTGCACTATATTAGTGGAGTGATGTAGGGAACAGTGAATGAGGGCATAGGGAAAGACTCACTCTAGTGCACTATATTAGTGGAGTGATGCAGGGAACAGGGAATGAGGGCATAGGGAAAGACTCACTCTAGTGCACTATATTAGTGGAGTGATGTAGGGAACAGTGAACGAGGGCATAGGGAAAGACTCACTCTAGTGCACTATATTAGTGGAGTGATGTAGGGAACAGGGAATGAGGGCATAGGGAAAGACTCACTCTAGTGCACTATATTAGTGGAGTGATGCAGGGAACAGGGAATGACTCACTCTAGTGCACTATATTAGTGGAGTGATGCAGGGAACAGGGAATGAGGGTATAGGGAAAGACTCACTCTAGTGCACTATATTAGTGGAGTGATGTAGGGAACAGGGAATGAGGGCATAGGGAAAGACTCACTCTAGTGCACAATATTAGTGGAGTGATGCAGGGGACAGGGAACGAGGGCATAGGGAAAGTCTCACTCTAGTGCACTATATTAGTGGAGTGATGCAGGGAACAGGGAATGAGGGCATAAGGAAAGACTCACTCTAGTGCATCTATATTAGTGAGTGATGCAGGGAACAGGGAATGAGGGTATAGGGAAAGACTCACTCTAGTGCACTATATTAGTGGAGTGATGTAGGGAACGGGAAATGAGAGCATAGGGAAAGATTCACTCTAGTGCACTATATTAGTGGAGTGATGTAGGGAACAGGGAATGAGGGTATACGGAAAGACTCACTCTAGTGCACTATATTAGTGGAGTGATGTAGGGAACAGGGAATGAGGGCATAGGGAAAGACTCACTCTAGTGCACTATATTAGTGGAGTGATGTAGGGAACAGGGAATGAGGGCATAGGGAAAGACTCATTGTAGTGCACAATACTAGTGGAGTGATGTAGGGAACAGTGAATGAGGGCATAGGGAAAGACTCACTCTAGTGCACTATATTAGTGGAGTGATGTAGGGAACAGTGAACGAGGGCATAGAGAAAGACTCACTCTAGTGCACTATATTAGTGGAGTGATGTAGGGAACAGGGAATGAGGGTATAGGGAAAGACTCACTCTAGTGCACTATATTAGTGGAGTGATGCAGGGAACAGGGAATGAGGGTATAGGGAAAGACTCACTCTAGTGCACTATATTAGTGGAGTGATGCAGGGAACAGGGAATGAGGGTATAGGGAAAGACTCACTCTAGTGCACTATATTAGTGGAGTGATGTAGGGAACGGAATGAGGGCATAGGGAAAGACTCACTCTAGTGCACTATATTAGTGGAGTGATGTAGGGAACAGGGAATGAGGGCATAGGGAAAGACTCACTCTAGTGCACTATATTAGTGGAGTGATGTAGGGAACAGTGAATGAGGGCATAGGGAAAGACTCACTCTAGTGCACTATATTAGTGGAGTGATGCAGGGAACAGGGAATGAGGGCATAGGGAAAGACTCACTCTAGTGCACTATATTAGTGGAGTGATGTAGGGAACAGTGAACGAGGGCATAGGGAAAGACTCACTCTAGTGCACTATATTAGTGGAGTGATGTAGGGAACAGGGAATGAGGGCATAGGGAAAGACTCACTCTAGTGCACTATATTAGTGGAGTGATGCAGGGAACAGGGAATGACTCACTCTAGTGCACTATATTAGTGGAGTGATGCAGGGAACAGGGAATGAGGGTATAGGGAAAGACTCACTCTAGTGCACTATATTAGTGGAGTGATGTAGGGAACAGTGAATGAGGGCATAGGGAAAGACTCATTCTAGTGCACTATATTAGTGGAGTGATGTAGGGAACAGGGAATGAGGGCATAGGGAAAGACTTACTCTAGTGCACTATATTAGTGGAGTGATGTAGGGAACAGTGAACGAGGGCATAGGGAAAGACTCACTCTAGTGCACTATATTAGTGGAGTGATGTAGGGAACAGGGAATGAGGGCATAGGGAAAGACTCACTCTAGTGCACTATATTAGTGGAGTGATGCAGGGAACAGGGAATGAGGGTATAAGGAAAGACTCACTCTAGTGCACTATATGAGTGGACAATTTCAAACACAGATTTCATTTCTGAACTAATCTCTCGGAACACATTTTTCAGTGACGAATACATTAAGTCACTTGTCGCCACCTACTGGTGAAACTATATAATTGATACAATCTTTATTTGAAGCTTTTTTCAAAAGGTGATTTACTCTATTCTGATCACTATAATAAACTATAAACTTTTATCCCAGTGCTTCATTGATAATATGAATTATGGTAAGAAATAATGGTCCTGTGTGATTGAAAAATCTGTTTCATATCTGTGCATGACAACAGCTCTCTCTGGATCAGAACAAAGATCTGAATGTTCGCTGTGATTGGACATGTACTGACACAAGTGAAGATCAGCCTTGAACTTTTACTCGTTTGGACTCATTTATCATGACAGGATTAATCAACAGCTGAGAATAAATTGAAAATCATAGAAAAGACTTGCCTCACAGACATTCATTACATCTTTAAAAGTAAAGTACATTTTTATAGGGAATATATTTTTCTCTTATGCTCAGCTCTAAATATTTAATCGGTGAGAAGTGGCTCTTTGTGGGAGCTGCTGGAAAGGTTATTTTATTTGTCTGTTTTGGGTGTATATATTGAGTTTATCGGGGTGTCTGAACGTGATTTAAGGAGCAGTATGTAACTCTGCTCTGCATTCCCGCAGCTCTATCGTGAATGTGCCAGGCGAGTCGACTCTGCGGCGGGACTTCATCCGTCTGCAGCAGGAGAACAAGGAGCGCTCAGAGGCGTTGAGACGACAGCAGCTCCTCCAGGAACAGCAGCTGCGCGAGCAGGAGGAATACAAGCGGCAACTACTGGCTGAGCGGCAGAAGCGCATCGAGCAGCAGAAAGAGCAGCGGCGGCGGCTGGAGGAGGTGAGCACATGAGCCAGTGCAGGCTATTACGACTGGCCCTGGGCTGCACAAACACACACTGCGCTCGTGCTAGATGGGAACCCTAAACAAGAGAATTTGTGTGCCTAACCTAGGCTACTTCATAGACCAACTAAAATCAGTATCTCATATTAAATTGAACAGTTCTCTGTGTGCGTCTCTCTCCAACACACACACACGTTCGTGTTCTTTGGGGTAAAAGAACTTTGGGGTAAAAGAACTTTGAAATACCTTTGCGGTGTTATATGAGCATCCTAACGGCGTTTAGATGAGTATGTGCTGCGCGCTTTTCTCTTAATGACAAAAACACACAACAGCAGTGGCATGTTTGCACCAGCTCTCCAGTCAGGTCGCGTTTATACAAAATAGCATTTGTTATACGCACTTCAATCCATTCCACACCCAACGTTCTTGGTTTGCTTCTTATTAAATCCAGGCAATTGGCTGATGAAACATTGATTGAAATTAAGATACAATTTATACAAAATGAAATTCGCTTTTAAAGAAAGGCTTTCTGCAAAACAAAACTTAAGTGGTCAAAATCATGTCTGACCCACTCCATGTCTCCCGACATCTGTGCGATGAACGTGCCGACGTGCTCTGGATTTTTTCCTCATGACAGCGGATATAACTCACAATACTCATTTTTGATAAGTGCAAGACATCATTATAAACTATAAATGCTCTACTTGTATTTGTGTAAACTCACAATAACAACAAAACCGTGTGCTTTTGTAAAATAACTAAAATAAGGGTGCGCTTTCAGCCCAGAATCTTTCTGAAACACGTCTGAAAGATGAACTGAAACTCAGTGAATACTTATCACACAAAAACGTGCGTCTAAAGAAAGCTTGAAAAAAACACCACATTTTAGAGTGAATTGTGGAGCGTGCCTTTATTGAGCGCCTTCACTCACATGCTCTGATATATAAGAAATGGTGGACAGGGTAGAGCGTGAATGACGTGTGATTTCCAATCTCAAACCAGCGCGTTTCATTTGAAACGCGAGTATCACAAGTATCCTGCGGAGTCACTTCGTCGCCAGGGGCCGCTTGAGATGTGGGAAAGGAGTTTATAGATGTGTAGGCCTCGAATGCACTCTAATGTTGTAAGGAACAACTATATCCACCACCAGAATATGTTTTTACTGAAAATAGCAAACATTTCTGTCCCAGGTGATCAATGCTGACTGAGTTAATGAGCCATTTTGGATTATTTAAGTCACATGATCACCATTTTGTAGAATCACCCATCACAAAAAACAATATGATCCTACAATAATATACATTGCATGTACTATAGCAAAGGATTGGTCAGTTAAAGATCTCTGTATGGCCCTTTAGGTATAAACAAATAATTTTGAACTCATGAACGCTCATATCTCAACATGGCACACAGTCTTCAGCGATATGAGCCTGCTAACACTCACACAGGTGTAGTGAAATGGGTCCGTTCTTCTTTGATGTCTTATTCTGGTCAAAAGCTACGGTAACACTATTAACCCTTTCGTTATCCGGTTACTGTGACGGTAGCGTACGCTGTGTAGGCGGGAACCTGGTGTTCTCATGTCACAATGAGTTTCAAAACATGTTGTTTTTGCAGGACAATGTTTGCTGAAGGACACAGAACCGTTTAGGCCCTTCTTTAGGCCCTATGTTGAAACTTAAAGTGGCAATACTTTTATTATGAAGGACAACACAATGTAAATTCTGTCCCGCAACTTAAGACAACACCACGATAGAGTGATTTTAAGTTTAACAGCGGAGTAACTCTTGTGTTCTGCAGCAACAAAGACGAGAGCGAGAGATGAGGAGACAACAGGAGCGAGAGCAGAGGAGGAGAGAGCAAGAGGAGAAGAGACGCGTGGAGGAGATGGAGAGGAGACGCAAGGAAGAGGAGGAGCGCCGGAGGGCAGAGGAGGAGAAGAGAAGGGCCGACCGCGAGCAGGTGCGTGTGTGTTCGTCGCTTACATTGGCCCTGTTCTTCAGCACATCTGTCAGTGTGGAGGTCAAGATCAGATGGAGGTTAAGGCTGATTTATACAGACCTACGCCGTAGGCTACGCATCGGTTTTCATTTGTACTTCTGCGTCGCTGTTCGCGTGGACGTGTAATTACACATGCAGACCGCTGGGAGGCAGTGTCCACACCGTGTTGGTGGTGTCACAGCAGATGAAGCAGCAGTGATGGCGGCAAATAGACAGCGAGTCTTGTTGCAGCTTGAGCTGTTAAATATCGAAGAACAGATCGTTTATAATCCGCAAGCAGAAATGAGTGAGGAAATGTGATGCTATCGCAGATTTTATTTTTCTGGCAGACCAATCACAGCGCTTGCAGTCCGATGTAGAATTGACGCGTTGTTAGATTTAGAGGTGCACGTCAGGCTACACAAAGGCTACGGCGAACACTCGGCGCAGAGGGATAAATCAGCCGTTAGAGGTTATCCTGGTCATCATCAAGTTTTCATTCTGAATAAGGTCCCACATAAATGCTTTCTTATCTGTAATCTATTTAGGCACCTGTTGTGTCTGTTAGCTTCCTCCTTTTCTCCTCTGGTTCCTGCCATATGAACAAATCCAATTATTTATCAAGTTTTACACAGCTCAAACTTTACTGAACCCTAACCCTTTTTAATATAAACCTTGTAATGTTATCATTGTGTCTCATCAGATCTGTTATTGAGGAGATTGGCTGTAATAACTCATGTATTGTGTGTTTGAATAAATCAGGCATGAAAACAGGTTAAGGCAAAAGGTAATGAATATGTAATATAGTGCATATATTTATCAAAATGCTTCTCTCTAGAGTTCATTTTAACTAACAAATTAGTTACCATAGTTAAAGATTTTATTTCAATAAAAATGTATAGTTGTGCAGTGCAGTCACCTGACACAGGGCAGGAAGCAACTACAGCTTGACCTTTCCCCCTGACCGCTGATGCTGTGTGTGTGTGTGTGTGTGTGTGTGTGTCAGGAGTACATCCGTCGGCAGCTGGAGGAGGAGCAGCGGCACCTGGAGATCCTGCAGCAGCAGCTCTTACATGAGCAGGCCATGCTTCTGGTGAGCGAACCCCTCACGTCTGCACTGAGAACCAATCAAACCCATGAGTGTGTGTGGTGTAAATGTGGCTCTGTGATCTCAGGCGGACGAGCGGCACCGGAGGAACGTGCAGGGCTCTCCTCAGGCGGTGGTGATGCCGAAGCAGCCGCCCGCTGTCCCGCCGCGCTCCGACGCCTTCTCCAACGGCAGCGTCTCGGAGCAGAGCCACCGCCCCACCGACCCACAGGTGACGCCTCCTCAAGTGAAATTAAGACCTGATTTTATCTCAGTTTATGATAAAGACTGGTTATATTATGGGTTCTGTGCTAGTGAGGTTCAGGTGACAGCATTTGTGATGCAAGGCATCATTTCAAACAAAATCAGGCCAAACAAAGTTTGTTTGGAGTTTATTTCGAGAGTTCGAAACAGCTTCCCAAAGTGAACTTTCCAGCTGGTAAACGCCTCTGAACTGCCATTGGTCCGTGGTGATGATGTGATAGGTGGGTGTGGCTCTTTGAGGTGTGAATCTTCTCTGGATCATTTCTCCCGTTCAGATGTATATCCCGTTCAGACATGAACACACTGAGAGCCGCTTTACAGCAGAAACTGAAGCTGTGACTCTGATTGGCTGTTCTTCATGTTTAATACTGTGAAGCGGTTTGGTTTAAAGTGATCTATTACATAAAGTGCAAAAATATCCACATCGTTACGATCAGATGCTTTCTCAAATGCTGTCCCTTTTGTTGTGTTTATGCTGAGAGGAAACACACATTGACACATTCATGTGAACGTGGACGGCGTCAGGGTGTTCACTAACACTTTCTTCTTACCCCTAAACGAAGAACAAAAAAGAACTTCACTGTGAATATATTGGGGCCTTTAATGTTAATTAGCATTAAAATATATATTTTGACTTTAAAAATGTTGAAATACTTTCAATAGTATGAACGCAACACATAAACAATCTGAGTGTTAACATGACTTTAGTGTAATTAAATGACTGTTCTGTGATCTGTGGATACATCGCTGCACTTCTGTAATGTCTGAAAACATGGAAACCAAAGAGAACAGCGAGCGCTAATGCTAGACAAATGCGTTTTATGATGTTGGCAGTTGCTGGAGATGAGACCCTGAATAGCCGTGTCTCCACTGTCGGACCAAAGCGTGCCGCTGCATCCTGTGGCCAGCCGTGTTTCCACGGTCACTTCCGGGGCTTGATCGGCCTCCTCGGGGCCAACGGTCAAGCGTTTGTAATGCCTTGGTCAAAGCGGTGTGATCATGAAGGAAGGTGCAGTTTATCTGAGGAGGCTCAACGCCGCTGCTCTTTCACATCATGGCCGTAGCCAGCTATGAGGTCACCTCGGTCCGGACCTCGGTATTTTCCCCGAGGTGTATATAATAAATGTTGTGAAATAAATGCCTAATCAGTGCTGCAAGGATATAGCACAGCACCAAGATCTTGTCATCGGAGCTGCCTCAGCGGTCTGTCCCCCGCTCGGCAATGTCAAAATATTATATCTGAGATGACCAATCAAATCAAAGTAGGCGGGCTTTATGTTCACAGAAGATGCTGAGCACGAATTCCAATTCAACGCTTCTGTAAACGGACATATAAAGTGCGAGTGTAAGTAGCTAAACTTAACATTTCATATTTGACAGCTGTTTTAGGAAAGAAATGTGGCAACTAGTAAATACACTGTGTTCTCATGCTGACGTGTGTGGAAAGCGTTAAACCATGTGTGTTAAACTGACCCCGCGTTAGGTTGTGCCCTGCTCTCCCCTACATATTGTGAATTAATTTAACTTGTCTAAGAAAATTATAATTAAAACATATAGGCTAACTATTAGTTCACCCTATGTTTACTTTTTTCACGGAAACAGACGAAAATGAAAAGACTACAGTCAAAGCTCAGCTTTAGGGTATTGACAAATAATCTACTGCCCACTGACATGGTTTTGAAAGCTATTTATTATACATTTTTTGGCCTTCAAACGTCTTAAAAATGCACATATGTAGATCAGAGAAATAAAATTTTTCAATATTCCCCCGACAAGCATTCCCCCGAACCCCCCAAACTACCTCAAATTTGTGACCTCACTGATTTTAAAACCCTGTTTCACGTTTTCATATAAAGCTGCCAGCAAATGTCAACGCTCAAGACACTTATAACCATTCTTTTAGCTTAAAATTCACTTTCAAACACCAGCAAGTTAAAATAACTTTGAAATGAAATAATAAAATAATAACTGATTGTGATCTGATGTGGATTCTGATCACCGTATGAGGCAGAAACATGTCATTTATAGATGCTGAGGGGAGGCAGGACAGAGCTTCTGATATCCGTCGTGTGTGTGTGTGTGTGTGTGTGTGTGTGTGAGCGCCCTCTGCTGCTGAGGGGAGGCAGGACAGAGCTTCTGATATCCGTCGTGTGTGTGTGTGTGAGCGCCCTCTGCTGCTGAGGGGAGGCAGGACAGAGCTTCTGATATCCGTCGTGTGTGTGTGTGTGTGTGTGTGTGTGTGTGTGAGTGCCCTCTGCTGCTGAGGGGAGGCAGGACAGAGCTTCTGATATCCGTTGTGTGTGTGTGTGTGTGTGTGTGTGTGTGTGTGAGTGCCCTCTGCTGCTGAGGGGAGGCAGGACAGAGCTTCTGATATCCGTTGTGTGTGTGTGTGTGTGTGTGTGTGTGAGCGCCCTCTGCTGCTGAGGGGAGGCAGGACAGAGCTTCTGATATCCGTCGTGTGTGTGTGAGCGCCCTCTGCTGCTGAGGGGAGGCAGGACAGAGCTTCTGATATCCGTTGTGTGTGTGTGTGTGTGTGAGCGCCCTCTGCTGCTGAGGGGAGGCAGGACAGAGCTTCTGATATCTGTTGTGTGTGTGTGTGTGTGTGTGTGTGTGTGTGAGCGCCCTCTGCTGCTGAGGGGAGGCAGGACAGAGCTTCTGATATCCGTCGTGTGTGTGTGTGTGTGTGTGTGTGAGCGCCCTCTGCTGCTGAGGGGAGGCAGGACAGAGCTTCTGATATCCGTTGTGTGTGTGTGTGTGTGTGAGCGCCCTCTGCTGCTGAGGGGAGGCAGGACAGAGCTTCTGATATCCGTTGTGTGTGTGTGTGTGTGTGTGTGTGTGTGTGAGCGCCCTCTGCTGCTGAGGGGAGGCAGGACAGAGCTTCTGATATCCGTTGTGTGTGTGTGTGTGTGTGTGTGAGCGCCCTCTGCTGCTGAGGGGAGGCAGGACAGAGCTTCTGATATCCGTCGTGTGTGTGTGTGTGTGTGTGTGTGAGCGCCCTCTGCTGCTGAGGGGAGGCAGGACAGAGCTTCTGATATCCGTCGTGTGTGTGTGTGTGTGTGAGCGCCCTCTGCTGCTGAGGGGAGGCAGGACAGAGCTTCTGATATCCGTTGTGTGTGTGTGTGTGAGCGCCCTCTGCTGCTGAGGGAAGGCAAGACAGAGCTTCTGATATCCGTCGTGTGTGTGTGTGTGTGAGCGCCCTCTGCTGCTGAAGGGAGGCAAGACAGAGCTTCTGATATCCGTCGTGTGTGTGAGCGCCCTCTGCTGCTGAAGGGAGGCAGGACAGAGCTTCTGATATCCGTCGTGTGTGTGTGTGTGTGTGAGTGTGAGTGCCCTCTACATAACGGCCAAAAATCAGTCCACTTTAAAGTAGTCACAAGAACAACAGTTACAGCTCAAGTAATGTGCGTGTTTTAACAGAGGAATACGGTAGAAGTGCTTTTATAACATTACAAGCTACCAATTTCATTCACTTTCATTGTAAGTGTCACTGTAACCGTGTTTTTGTAAGAAGAGGAGGGACGAGTTTGTTTGGCTATCACCAGACCAAGCTCAATCTTTTAAGATTGAACATTGGTCTGGTCTGGGGAGTCTGCTCTGTATTTTCTACTGCAAGAGGCGTGATCAACGGGCATAGTTCAAATGACTCTGTACGCGATTAGATAGTCCTTCAACCAATCAGACCAACGATCCATCGCTTCTCTATCCGTCATTGTGTTAAACCCGCCAATAGCGCGCCAGGTGGATAAGCCGGTTTGTTATTGGTCCCTGCAAATTTGTAACATAAGCAGGATAAAATATGTACAGGTTTCCAGCCTGAGCTGCAGGGCGAAATCAAATCGCCAGCAGATCGGGCTGGGTTTACCCAGTCTAGGGATGAGTCTAAATGAATCTTTATGCCACAAATGCTGTCAAATGAACTTGACTTGTATTGACCATGGTGTATTCCTTTAGCTGCAGTGTGTGTGATCTGTGTGTGATCAGTGTGTGTGTGTCATCAGTGTGTGTGTGTGTGTGTGTGTGTGTGTGTCTGATCAGTGTGTGTGTGTGTGTGTGTGTGTGTGTGTGTGTCATCAGTGTGTGTGTGATCAGGAACCAGTAGCTTCAACAGAGAATAATATAGTGAGTTCAGAGCTACAACAATTTAATTACAGCCTCAGTTTGTCTTTATGCCTTTGAGCCGGAGCAAGCCAAAAATGAGTGTGTGTTGACATTCCCTCTGCTCAGAAGTCACGGCTCAAAGTTTAAGACTGAAAAGTTCTCTAGTCGTTCCTCTCCTCTGGTCCTGATATGACGTCACTCGTCACAAAGTCTGCTCACACTGTTTGCATTTGAACGGCAGGATCTGACGGCTCTGGCTAAGGAACTGCGTGCGGTGGAGGACGTACGGCCTCAGCACAAAGCCACGGACTACTCGTCCTCCAGTGACGACTCTGGCACCACTGATGATGAGGACGATGAGGAGGTGGATCAGGACATCGGGGACGAGTCGACGTCCGGCCCAGAGGACTCGCGAGGAGGGTAGGCTTTGGTCAGCAGGGATTCCATTGGACATGGAAGCAGCACTCATTGCCCAGTAGTGTGATGGAGAGAACGCTTTAATCTCTACAGAATATTGTTCCAGACTCATCCGTTTGACTGTTGCATCATTCTTTGATTGACAGCTCCTCTAGACTCAGTAACGGTGAGGCAGAAGCAGCGAAGACGATGGTCGTCCAGGATGATGATGCCTCCTCTACGCCATGCAAAGACAGCACGCTGGTCATGAGACAGGTGCCACACACACACACGTGCACTCGCTCGCTCTCACACACTCTCTCTCTCTCTCTCACAAACACACACACACAGTAGTATTTATAATAGGTGTCTCTACCTGTTATGTACTTTCGTTGAATTGTACATTAAAAGTTAAGCACCTGATCCGACGTACTTCTTGAAAGGGTGTGCATGTGATTTCATCTGTTGAGCGCCTGTAACCTACAGCCTCAGAATAACACACACGGGACCCAATGCTGGCTGTGTAGATCAAGATGATATGACCTGATATGAAATGAGACCATAAATGATGTTCTGATCACTGATGATTCTATAATTCAAAACTGTTATGTATGTTCACGTGCAGTATACGAACACACAAATGTTGGGCATTTGATTATTTGTTCCTTTCTTTTGTCCATTGTCACTGTTCCTTTATTTCATAATTTCATCATATTCCTTGTTTTCTGTGGATTATGGATGTTTTTAATTTGTTTATGTGAAGATTGTGTTTGAATGTTATTGTTTCACCTTCAGCCTTTTTGCCCCTAACTGCGAGTTTATCCCAGATATGCAAAACGAAAGGGAAAGAGTCTTGACTTAAAAAAAGAGGCGTTTGCTGATGGTGTGAGGACGTTTGCCTTTCTCAGTTCCAGAGATCAGGGCCTGTGACCCTGTTGGGTTCAGGTTGGAAAGAGGCTTCTGTAGAGATTGTGCAGAGGAACTGCATTAGGGGTGGGAACCCGCTGCTGCCCGACCTGCTCCAGCAGTCCCAGCGCTCGCCCGCCCGCCCCGCGTCCTCTCCCAGCAGCCCCGCCCTGTCCCCGCTCAGTCCCCCGGACACACGCCCGGGCCTGCCAGAGGTAGAACGGCTGCTCTCGCTCTGCTGGCTCTGATGGTGGGAGGTTTAGTGTGTGTTACTAATTCCTTTAGCTAACTCTCTGAACTGATTAACCACATCATTAACCGCTTGATACCGTTTAACGAAGGCTGTACTGGCTCATGTGACTGATCTAGCAGAAGTCTTTAACATCTGAGTGAACGAATTGAAAGAGCATTTAAGCAATTTGTATGCCCAATTAACACAACCACTTATAATCTGTAAATGTTATTGTGTCCGTGACATGAATTTCCTTGAGTTTTCCTCGAGGTTCACTTTCCTTTATTTAACCAGGAGATCCCATTGAGGTATTAAATCTCTTCTTCCAGGGAGACCTGGTCAAGACGGCAGCACATAGTTACACACATAACCACGAAACCGTAATCATACAAAACAATTAATAAAGATGAAATCAAGAAAAGACTCAGAGGCGGCAGTATCTCTAGTTGAACTATATTTTGCAGATCATTCCAAACCCAGGGAGCATAAAAAGAAAAGGCATGTTTTCTGAGTATACCTTTGGGACTTTTAATCGAATGTACTTTAGGGATCTAGTAAAATAACTATTTGTTATAAAAAGTTAGGGTTAGGCAATTTACCTAGAAGTGCCTTAGCAATGAACATATACATATGCATTTCCTCCTATGGTGTAAAAATGTCCATGCCACTGATTGAGTAAGCAGTGATGAGTATGTGAGTTTGCACCACTAACGAAGCGTAACGCTGCATGATAAACCGAATCAGTTTCCTTAATAAAGATGAAGCCGCATGCATATAAACCAGGTCACCATAATCAATTACAGATAAAAAGCCTCATAAGGAAAGCAGTTTATTAAACAATAAAAGAAACCCAATTTTGGTTTAAGCTTCTTCAGCAGTTTATCAATGTGAACATTAAAAGCAAGTTTTTCATTATCCATATGCCTAAATATTTACAGGAATTAACTCTTTCAATGGTTGTACGATCTGAGGTGGATATTACCACATCCGTTAGCTTAGGATGAGTACGACTAAAGATCATTTATTTTGTCTTTTTTGAGTTTAACACTAATTTCATCTGTGCCAGTGAATGTTGTATTACGCTAAATGCATTCTGTAAATTTAGTAACGCTTGATTTAACGATGACGCTGCGGTATAAATGATCATCAGCGTACAGATCCACTCCGAAGCCTAAATCATTCATAAAAATAGAATACACAAGAGGAGCTAAAATGGATCCCTGAGGAACTCCTTTTATGTGATGAACGATGAGCTATAGTTTTCTAAACACACACATTGAGTGCGCTGGGAGAAGCCTCACTAAAACCTATAGACCGTTTCCGTAACAGTCAATTATGGCCAACAGAGTCACAAGCGTTGGAGAGGTCCACAGATAACACTGCGCAGGTTTATAACATCTAGCACAGCTGCAGTTCTGGTGCTCTGACCTCCTCTAAAACCCCACTGAGGATCTTATTATCAGTTAAAAACATTAATTTGATCCTTTATCAATGATTCGAATACTTTAGATAGAACCGGTAATCTGGAGATGGGACGATAATTATTAGGATCTGAAGGGTCTCCACCTTTTAATAATGGAGTGACTGTTGCTGATTTCCACATTCTTGGTGTGGAATTAGAAGTTAAACTTAGATTAAAAATAGAAGCAATTTTTTCAAAAATAGGGCTCAATTTTATCGGCTCCCGCTGATTGTTTAATGTCTAGTTTCCCTAGAGCATTATAAACCTGAGAAGTTCTGAAAAGTTAAACACGTGTTCAGGGCAATGTTCAGCAAGATCAACAGATTTCATAGAGGTACCAGAATTAATAATTCAGAGAAACAGCAGAGAAATAATTAATAAAAGTCTCAGCAATATCTGCTCTACCCTGAACTACAGTTTGGTTGACAATTAAATGATCTGGGACTTTAATTGATAAGCTCGACGTAGATTTAACTTCCAAAACATTGTAGGATTATTTACATTTATTTAATATTTACGTTTTGCATTTTTTTATTGCTTTAGTGCATTTATTTGCTCTATAGATTTAGTGGATCACGTGTTTTCTTTGCCTTAGCCCATTTCTCTGTCTAATAATGGAGACCGCGTCACTGTCTGCCGCTTGTCCTGAAGCGTTTGTTTATCACATACAGTTAGAAACCTCTCTTTAATGTAATCCCAAGCTAAATTTACATCTGGTATGTATGAAACAACGCCCAAATCACTATTATAGAGGTCATGCATAAAAGCCTGTTCGTTAAAATGTTTAGAAAATCTTTTATAAATAAAACGTGGTAAACTTGCAATTTCTCACACAGACAACTGCACAACTGCACAACTGCACAACTGCACAACTGCACAACTGCACAACTGCACAACTGCACATACAGTGACTACCAGTAAAACTGATAATTCCCACACTTTGACCCGAGCATGTTTTGCTGAAGTGTTTGTTCTTTAATTGCTAATGCGATTTTCATTTTCATGCGAGTTCAGTTTAACTCTGAGTTTTTGTCATATTTCATTACCATTTTCTAAACTATAGTGAATAAACTGTGATAATGTGAGAAATGTTGAAGGTGTCTGAAGGTTGTTTTTGCACAAAAAGTCATATTTGCAAATCCGTCTGAAACACTTAGTTTTAGCGCTGCGTCTCCTTTAAGGCTTGTCGATCAACTATTGCACGTGAGAAGGTGGAAAACATCCATATAAAGCATTATGAGCTCATTTACTTACGGTTTGCCCTCGAGATCCGCTCCAGCCCTGGTCGGATCCTGGATCATTCTCCTGCAGACTTGGATCAGCCGGTTCAGGGTTGGAGCTGGACTCAAGAGTTGGGAACCCCAGCATTAAACTGTGCCTTGATTATAAAACAATCTGCAGTCAAATGCTACGAACTAACATGTACTCCTCCGATGCGATCCAGAACCATCCACCCTTTCCTGACACTGGGATCCTTCTGAAGTCGGACTCAGATACAGTCTAAAAAGATGCGTCAAAGCGGACGCTGTGAGGAGATCACGAGGAGCAGCTCGTCAGCGCCAGTAGTGCGCTCGCCTGACGTCTGTCCAGATCCAGTCAGGCCAGTGTCGCTGATTTAAACGTTTCTATTTGCTATTGACATGCTCGCGTCTGGTGTAGAAGAGGTGTAGTTTACCTCGTCCACAAACGATTGCATTAAGCTGTAGATGCCCGTTAACCCGAGCGTCTCTCTCCTCTGAAGCCGCTCAGATGCAAACATTACCACAGACAAACTTACAGCTATTCTTTACTGTACAATGACATATCAAAAGATAAATGTGATTCCTCATGTCATGACTCCAACAATGGCATAGGTTGATCAACAGTGATTAAATTGTGCCATTGGGCTGTCCTGATCGTTCTTGTTTGAAATGGATGAACACAAAGATATGCATGTAGTGTGCTTTATCATCACATACAGTCAAGGTACAATAATTCAACCTCTTAAGATCATTAATTCAGAGATTGGAGAACTGTGTTACAAACGTCTCGCCCTTCGTCTTAATTCACAGGTTTGAATAAAAAACGTAATTTACGCTTTTAGTTTGGGAAGTCGAGGTCCAGTTTGGTACAGCACAGAAATGTAGGAGGTAAAATATATATACATCTAAGAAGTCAGCACAATATAATGTCAAATATAGTGATAAATTCAAATATCTATGTTAAATATATTTAACGTCAGTAAAAAACTTTCACAAAAGGTTCATGCACATATTTTAACAATACTTGAATAGATTTTATTTCTATCCTTTTCTCTCTCTCCCATTTTGGATTTAAGCATAGCTATTCTTTATATTTTAAATGGATTTAATTACAAAACATTGTCATGGTTAAATCATTATTGATAAAGTTCAGCACTATTTGACATTTTAAGTGAGTTTTCGTCATACTATTGGTTTTAAAAACTCTCGGTCAATTTGATCCAGGTTTCTTTAAGTCCGTGGTCAGTCCCGATCTTTCAGATTGAGTGGAAGCCGGCGGTTTACGTGTCGATAAACCCTTAAAACAGCTTTTCTTGCGCAGTGCAACGATCTGTACGGGCTGAATACAGCGTAACGTCTCCATAATGAGTTTTTTTTTTTTGAGTAATATTTTCTGCTAAATCAACGTCACGAAATCTGAGGTATTTGCGCTTGAGGCTTGCTCGTGAGAGGAAACTCCTCTTCGCTGCGCTGTGCGTGTGAGCGATGACAGCAGGAATCCAGACGTCACGTAACCGAGCCCCAGAAACCAAGAAAAGAGAAATGCTTTGGTCACAGGTCTTTCTCCTTCAGCTTGCTTGCATCCTTTTCCTCCCTTGTTGTTCCTTTTTTCTTATTTTTAGAACTGCAATGATCATTTTCTGTCAGTCAATTCATCTATTTTTTCCACCAACCACCATCAAGTCATCATGTTTTATCATTTGTGTGTTTAGTTATAGCTGTCTTGAGCTTTTTACAAACTCTGCTAGATTTCCTGAAGTGTACTCTAATCTCCGATGTTGTTTGCTCACGGTGCTCTCCCAGACTCCCACTGTGCCGAAGCACAAGTCTTCCTCCTCGTTCACGCCCTTCATTGACCCGCGCCTGCTCCAGGTCTCTCCGTCCACCGGCAGCGCTCTCAATAACGCCGGTGAGTGTTTAAAGGAGCCCTTACAAGTCCAGTCCCCTTCATTTATACAGCGCTTTCTACAACCCTTCAAAGCAGCTTCACCGTGATCACAGGAGAGTCATGGACAGGGAGTGTTGGCTTGTCCAGCTTAAGTAGGTTTTTGATTGATTCATTTCCGTTGTAAAAATCATTAGTTATTATCTTACACGACCGAAAACAGAAAACGCTTAATGCGTTCTGGCCGTTCATTTACACGACATCTGTGTTTGGTGGCCTGGGAGCGCAAACTTTGAAATAGGTTTCGAAGTGCATTTTTATCTTCTCTGTGTAAACTTCAAACGTGAATCTGTGAGGACGCTGACGGCATGCACATGCGTGTGTTTGGTGTGTAGGCATGAGCGCAGAAGCGTCGTCTTTCTTCACAAAGTGACATGGCCAATTACTTGTCTGGCGTGAATAATACAGCGCTCCTAGTCGTTTCCGCGGATCTGTGTGAACGGGAATCATTTTGATACATTTGGAAAACATTTGGATAAATTGCAGAAAATGATTTTAACATTTTAACAATTGTTGTTAACCGTTTGATCAATTGTATTTATACAGCATACTAGTATTTGTTGTACTGTATTTAATTTATTGACTTAAAAAAAACAATAATGTAAAATGAAAAAATGTAAGTGCATTACAGTAATCAGAATTTGGGGTAAATATTACTTAATTGTCATGAAAATAATGTCAAAATAACTTCATTTTCTTAATGCAACAAATGTTCTCTTGTGAGAAATACGGCTTTATCCCAATACATACAGTACACGTAACGCAATATACACTACAGAGCGCACCTCAAATGCTTGACGCATTAGCTATATTTGCCAGCTCTAATCTGATAATGTGACTATAAGGCATGCCGATATTGAGATATAAGCATTAACATCATGGTTTTCTGTATAGATTTGACTGTATATGTGCTGTGTCTCAGGTTACAATAATGACGCTCGGCTGCAGGAGGCTCTGCGGCAGGACGCGTCCCGTAAGGGTTCGGTGGTCAACGTCAACCCCGTCAACACGCGGCCACAGAACGACACGCCAGAGATCCGCAAATACAAGAAGAGGTTTAACTCAGAGATCCTGTGCGCCGCTCTGTGGGGTGAGTCCCGCTCAGCTCCTGATTTCTGAACGCAGAATCGCCCACCTGTCTAACCGTGAAAGGGCAAGCGCAATAAAGGGTGCCCTTAGTGCACAGTAATGTGATTATTTCCGACACGTGCCCAGCATTATTTGGGTTAGTTCACAGACGCTGATGTTTCTCTTGACACAGTGTCTTTAGCATCTGAGAAACACAAGTCGCACAGTTTGCACATATTTACTTATTTGCACTGTATTAATTACATTATGTATCCTATATATATACATTCTTCTGATATTAGCCGTAGGGCATGATTTGAGTGCAAAGATAGAAATATTTATACAGTATTGTGAAAAGTATTGCAACACGATTGCATTGTCACAGCTCTATATCTGTTATTGCATGGAAGTTTCTTAATAAACATTCCTGGTCTTATTGTGTATGATTGATCAGTGCATGTTTTATCCACAGAAAACCAAAGTTAGTGATCTTTCATCAGAATAACTCGTCCTGCCTTTCCTTTCCATGAAACCGTCACATTAGAGAAGAAGAACAGGCTTTGAACAGTTTCATGCTGACTTGACACTCGAGTGTGATGCTAGAAGTTTCTCTCCCCTTCAGGTGTGAATCTGTTAGTCGGGACCGAGAGCGGCCTCATGCTGCTGGATCGCAGCGGTCAAGGGAAGGTCTACCCACTCATCAGTCGTAGACGCTTTCAACAAATGGATGTTTTGGAGGGACTTAATGTGCTAGTGACAATATCAGGTACGGAAGCCTCATACAGGATCTCTGATCTATATGGAGGAGGATGTGTTCGTGAGACTGCACGCATGCCTTCACTGTCATGTGTCCGTTGCATAACATCCTCTCTTGTGATTTGGTTCTCTCGCATACCTTCACAAACAATGTAGTTCCTCTATTTCTGTCTGTCTTTGTGGTAAAGTCTCAGACATGACAAAACTGCAAACCTTATTTTAAAATTGTTGTGACACATGCTGTACTTTATCACGTTTAGACATAATATTCCATGACACACAGGAAGTGCTGTACTTTAGGTTGAAGTTTCTTAGATATTATCTAGACTGGCTACAGATGCGTTAGAAATGTAAAAGTCATTTGTTGTTGTAACAAGTCCACTGTAGACGAGATGTGATGAACCCAAATGCGGTTTATTGACAAAAATAGAAACGTAACACCTAAACGTAAACTCGAACATGGCTTGGTCATAAACAAACATGAACTTGATCGAGACTAACGGCCGTTTCACACAGCAAGCGTGAGATTCATGGCAGCGTAACTACACGTCACTGCAGACGCGCGAGAGTATTCACACGGGAAGCGTTTGTACAGCGTCACAGCAGCGGCTCCAACGCTCATATAATGCTCACTTATATCATATAAGTGAGTATTTCTTTATAAAGACAACTAACCTATATTTGTTTTTAGAAGTTGGTCATTTATAAACTTGATAGTCTTGAAAGTGTGTAAACTGCTCCGATCATGTGGTTTCATTCATACTTCGATATGTTTACAAGACAGCGAACTTTGCAGACAAAAAAAACCCCTGCACACTCGGGTTTGATTCGGGTAGTGCTGGAGCCTATATACCTGTCTGAGTATTACATAATAAACTAAAAGACAGTTTATCATATTTTCTGGCTAGTTTACTTTATTTATTTTTTATAATCATAACCATACTTTCACCCAAACTTGAGTATTCCTGCTCCTGCTTGACGCTCGCGCTCAGTTTTATTTTAAGTTTGTGTTATAAGCATTACACACTAAACCGAGTTAAATCTGTGAGAAAGGCACAGATGTCATTGTTTCCTGAGAAGTGTTGATTGAAGCTTCCTCTCCTAGGGAAGAAGAATAAATTGCGTGTGTATTATCTTTCGTGGCTGAGGAACAAGATCCTCCACAACGACCCAGAGGTGGAAAAGAAGCAGGGCTGGACCACTGTAGGAGACCTGGAGGGCTGTGTGCACTACAAAGTCGGTATGTGTTCAGATCCAACAGATTCTGTAAGCAAAGCCCTGATCTGTTATTTCTACTCTGCAGAAAACATGAATTTTGCGCAGCACTTGCACTGACGTCTGTTGTTTGTTTGGCCTGTAGTGAAGTACGAGAGGATCAAGTTCTTGGTTCTGGCCCTGAAGAACTCTGTAGAGGTGTATGCGTGGGCTCCCAAACCATACCATAAGTTCATGGCTTTCAAGGTGACGAACTAATGTCCATGAGAGTTGTTGGAATCACTCCCATCTGATGAACGATAAAAACATTGACAGCCAATTAGAATCCATTCTGCTTTAAAGAGCTTGAGCATTAAATCGCACTGTGCTTATAATAAACAGAACGATATCGTGTGTTGGTGTGGAAGCTCATATGTGACCCTGGAGCACAACGCCAGTCATAATCTCACGGGTGTGTCTGTGGCAATAGCCAACAATACATTGTATGGGTCAAAATGATCCATTTTTCTTTTTTAATGCCAGAAATCATTAGGATATTAAGATCATGTTCCAGGAAGACATTTTGTAAATGTCCTACCGTAAGTATATCAAAAATGTATTATTAGTAGTAATATGCATTGCTAAGGACTTCATCTGGACAACTTTAAAGGAGATTTTCTCAATATTTAGATTTTTTTGCACCCTCAGATTCCAGATTTTCAAATATTGTCCAATCCTAACAAACCACACATCAATGGAAAGATTATTTATTCAGCTTTCAGATGATGTATACATCTCATGACCCTTATGACTGGTTTTGTGGTCCAGGGTCACATATAGTTATTATAGTTATATTTATCGTCCTTGGTTTAAATGGGCCTTAAAAATTAAATATGCTGATATTTATTGTAAAATTAAGGTAAAGTCATTTTGAAGAATCTCACAGTGCATGAAAAAATTGCCATTTCCCTCTTTTTGTGCTAGTCGTTTGGTGATCTGGTGCACAAGCCACTGCTAGTTGACCTCACAGTTGAAGAAGGCCAAAGGTTAAAGGTCATCTATGGGTCCTGCTCTGGGTTCCATGCCGTGGATGTAGACTCAGGAGCCGTCTATGACATTTATCTGCCAACTCACGTATGTATTGATCGTTTGAACTTTATATTAAGTGGCTTTAACTACTATGTGCTTACATCAAAAATAAGTACAATGTACAGGTGTGGTGGTATGAGTAGGGTTAAGAGTGGGTTGAGGTGTAAGGGAAGGGTAAACAGTACAATTATAAATGTAATTAGAGCTGTAAATACATGTTTTTTGTGAAAACATGTACATAATAAATGCATTGCATCAAATGATTGATTTCAATGTTAGGAAATGGTAGTTAAGGGGCACCAAACTTTTTAATCTAGCTTTTTTCTCACCCTTCATCTTGTTTTGTTTTAGATTCAGACGAGTATTCAGTCGCATGCCATCATCATCCTGCCGAACACGGATGGCATTGAGCTGCTGGTGTGTTATGAAGACGAGGGCGTGTACGTCAACACCTACGGTCGCATCACCAAAGACGTGGTGCTCCAGTGGGGCGAGATGCCCACATCTGTCGGTATGCTGTTCACTCATTACACTCGTCGTTACAGTATTTTATTTTTAGAAGGCCGAGTACTGTTTTATTAGTAAATAACTGTCAGTGTGTTTCCATGTAGTAATAATCAAGCTGCAGTGGCTTTTGCATGGTTGAGCTACACTGTGTAAGTATACATGACACGATGCGTATTCGGCTTTGTGAAGCATTAAATGCCCGTGTTGTGCACATGCTCTGACAGAGGTGTTACGCGCCAATACAATTTCTGCCTGATTTATGCAAATGAAATGAGCAGCGACTTTTGAGAGTGACTACCAATGGGAACAAATTCAGTGGAATTGCATGCGATCCATATCCTGTCATATATTGCAATGTGTCGTCAAGGAGAAGTTAGTTGGCGTATTAAGCTTTTTATGTTAAATAAAGGCTACTCGCTCAAACTGTTTGTCGGGGGAAATGGCTCCGTGCTTGTTTTCTCTTTTTTAATCAGCGTTCTCTCCAGCCTACAGTACCGTTGGACATGGACTTTATCCAACTGCACAACCCTGCAGGCTGGTACATTGTTTCTCTTTTATATTATACATTTATGCTCTGATTGCGTTTATATATAGTCTTTCCCCTCCAGAATGTTTATTTTTAGCAGAAAGAAACATGTCATCAACAAGTCAAGTCATCTTTATTTATAAAGTGCTTTATACAATAGAGATTGTTTCAAAGCAGCTTTAAAGGGATAAATGGGGATATGATTCAGTGATGCAAACAGTTCAATTCTGCTGTAAAGCAGCTCTAAAAAGAAAATAGTGTCATTGTTGAGGTCAGTTCAGTGTTGATTTGGTTTTGTTTAATAACCGTGTAAAGATCATAAAATATGGTTTAATTCAGTTATATAGCAGCTCTGGAGAAAAGTGATGTCCTCATCCAGCTCAGTTCAGATCTCATCCAATAGTCTCAGTACAGTTAAATCAATAGTACTGCTGAACATTAAATGTCCCCACCTAAGCAAGCCAGAGGCGACCGTGGCAAGAACCCAAACTCCATCAGGAGACAGAATGGAGAGAAAAGCTTGGGAGAAACCAGGTTCAGTCGCTCAGTTCTCCTCTGGCCAACAAACGAACAG
Source organism: Rhinogobio ventralis (assembly GCA_039654625.1). Taxonomy (NCBI): domain Eukaryota; kingdom Metazoa; phylum Chordata; class Actinopteri; order Cypriniformes; family Gobionidae; genus Rhinogobio; species Rhinogobio ventralis. Next base: position 45,583,454 of record CM077197.1, read on the forward strand.
TGTGATTATGATTCCAGGCTGCATCAAGTCAGACTGTATTTTAGTATCATTCAGAATATTTCCTCCAGTTCCTTCTGCTTGAAGATTGGGATACATCTCACTGGCATATGGAGGGAGGAGGAGTTGAAGCTGGCCATAGGGTCTGTGCAGAACACTTGTCTGGTTCTTGTGGTCTTTACTGAGGATCTGTGCTGATGGCTGTTGTCAACGAGGTCTTCACAGGGGATCTGCCTAGTTGACATGGTCTCCGCTGACATTCAGGGCTGTTGTGGTCATCTCTAGGTGCCATCTCCATCACCATCTGATCTGGATACGGACCGGATCCGGCTATGGTAACCTCGGGATAAGGATAAAAAAAGAGAGATAGATGACATTCTTCTTACAATGTACATTTAAGTGTTATGGAAAGTGTTCCTGGTTCCGACTGACCTATGCAGCCTAACAATTGATGGGTCTTTAATCTAGATTTAAACTGACAGAGTGTGTCTGCCTCCCGAACAACGCCAGGAAGACTGTTCCAGAGTTTGAACGTTAAATAGGAAAAGGATCGACCGCCTGCAGTTGATTTTGATATTCTAGGCATTATCAACTGGCCAGAGTTTTAAGACCGCAATAGACGTGATGGAGTGTAATGCGTTAAGAGCTCGCTCAAGTACTGGGGAGCTAAACTATTTAGTGCTTTGTAAGTAATTAGCAAGATTTTAAAATGTATGCGATGTTTAATAGGGAGCCAGTGCAGTGTTGACAGAACCGGGCTAATATGGTCATACTTCCTGGTTCTAGTAAGAACTCGAGCTGCTGCGTTTTGGACCAGCTGCAGTTTATTTATTAAGCGAGCAGGGCAACCACCCAGTAGAGCATTACAATAATCTAGCCTTGAGGTCATGAACGCATGAACTAACTGTTCAGCATTTTGCATTGAAAGCATATGCCGTAATTTAGATATATTTTTAAGATGGTAGAATGCAGTTTTACAGATGCTAGAAACGTGGCTTTCAAATGAGAGATTGGTATCAAAGAGCACACCCAGGTTCCTCACTGACAACGAGGACTTGACAGAGTAGCCATCCAGTGTTAGACAGTATTCTAGGTTACTACATGTGGAGGTTTTTGGTCCAATAATTAAAACCTCTGTTTTTTTCTGAATTTCGGAAATTACTAGTCATACGATTTTTGTATTAAATATTCATTTTGTTAGTTTTGTGAATCGGTACGTTTCGTCAGGCCATGAAGAAATATAGAGCTAAGTATTATCAACGTAACAGTGAAAACTATTGCCATGCTTCCTAATGATATCTTGCATGGGTAGTATGTACAGGATGAAAAGCAATGACGTCTATAGATAACTAATTCTCTAGGATCAAGTTGTGTTTTTTTTTTTTTAAATGAGAGGCTTAATAACAGCCAGCTTAAAAGTTTTCGGTACATATCCTAATGATATTGATGAATTAATGATATTAAGAAGAGGATCTATGACTTCTGGAAGCATCTCTTTTAATAGCCTAGTCGGTATAGGGTCTAACATATAGTACATGTTGTTGATTTTGATGATTTAAGTTTAGACAGTTCTTTTACGGCAAAAAAAGGTTTGAAATTGTTTCCTGGGGAGCTACAATGCATGGTCTGATGCTATACAGTAGTTGGCGGTTGCATGGTTATCATTTTTCTCTGATATTATCAATCTTACAAGTAAAGAACTTTATAAAGTCATTACAGCTGTGCTGTTTGGAAACGTCAGAACGTCATTTCTTGTTAATTTAGCCACTGTATCAAATAAATACCTAGGGTTGTGTTTGTTTTCTTCTAAGAGAGTCAAGAAATAAGCAGATCTAGCAGTTTGTAATGCCTTTCTGTAGGCAGAAACGCTATCCTTCCACATAATGCGAAATACTGTTCCATTTTCCAGGCTGTTCTCTTAAGGGCCAGAGTGTCCTCATTGTACCTCAGCGTTGGACTATTTTCTATCTTCTTTAAGCGCAAAGGAGCAACTACTGTATGTCTAAAGTGCTGGAAAAGAGAGTCAATAGTTTCTGTTTGTAGTTTCTGTTTAAACCCCCCCCCCCCCCCCCCCAAGATTATTGTTATAAAGTAATGTAGTCGTCAGGTTTTAGCCAGGTTTCTGTCAAACACAGCACATCTGGATTATTATCTGTAATCATGTCATTAACAATAAGCGTTTTTGAGGAAAGGGATCGAATATTCAGCAGCCCGAGCCTTATCATTTGTTCATCTGTATTATATCTGTTGTTTATTTGTTGGACATCAATTACATTTTTACCGTTGAATGGGTTTGAGAGTTTTTTGTATTTACTAATTCGTGGAACAGACACAGTCTCTATGTGATAATATCTAGGTGAAAGAGTCTCTATGTGCTGGGATTTATCTGACTTCTGTGACGTGAGACAGCTAAGGTAAGCCAGTCCGTCTGCTTCCTGACCTGGGCCCTAGTTAGTCAAGGTTTAGCTTTAAGACTATGTGCCAAATTACTAGAGAGAAGAGCGGCACCACCCCAGGAGGGATGGATACCATCTCTTTTCAACAGGTCAGGTCTGCCCCAAAAGCTTTTCCAATTGTCTATGAACCCTATGTTATTATGCGGACACCACTTAGACAACCAGCCATTGAGTGATGATAGTCTGCTAAGTATCTTATCACCACAATAATCAGGCAGGGGGCCAGAGCATATTATCAAACCAAACAATGTATGGAGCTCGCTAAGCTAGTCGCATCCAAAGCCGTATCTAGAGCCTTTGCATTCTCACTATTCTCAATTAAAGTCTGGATGCGTGTCTCTAATTCTGAAATCTTCTCTGTCAGTCAGACTATTTCCCTGCATTTATAACATGTGAAGCCCTAAACGTGGCAGGCAGTACAAGTAACAATAACAGGAGATGCTGTTGTTACTCTACGTGTTTTTGGTTGATTTCGACTTACCAGAGTTGTTTGGATGGTAAAAGATGAGCGCAATATACAGTAAGCATGAATAAGTTAAGGCAACCAGTAGTAAGAACACCCACTGCCTACAACAACAATAATGGAGTTTGTCAGCTGACCAATCTTTGTGAGATGGCGGATAACCCTAACGCCCGGCAGGAGGATTTAATGGCAAGACTGTGCTCTCACCAAACTCCTGGCCTCTTTGCATTCCATCTCCCAGTGGTTGCACTCACTATTGTCGTCTCAAACTTCAGCAGCTCCAGTCTCTCAAGCACCTCATACCCCATGTGGCAGCAGAGCCTTGCCTCAAACTGAACCCCAATGCTTCTCTGGTGACCCTAGTGCCTGTCGTAGCTTCCTGACCCAGTGTACCTTGATGTCCGATCTTCAGCCATCCTCCTCCCCCTTAAACCAGTCAAATATGGCCTAAATCATGACTCTCCTCTCAGGAAGGTCCTTGTTGTGGGTGACAGCTTTGTGGGCGGTTTGTTCTAAGCCTGTATTTGACCCTGTGGTCTCGTACCGTGAAGTGTCCGCAGTGTAGCTGAAAAAGCTCTCCTGTTTATGAAGAACCCAGGGCAGACCAGCTGGAACAGTGAGGCCCAGAGTCGGTTTCCAGAATTGGCTTACGGTGGATAAGACACTAGCTTTGTGTGAGGCTGTGTGAAATCTAGAAGCACTGATAGACGTGTCTGCATGTGGCTGGATATTCACTTGAGGGAAAGACTGCTAGTTCATTCCTCCTACTCTAGAACTCATGAAGATAGGAAGGGCGAAGTGTGAGTCTGGATGAAAGCAATGTTGTCTATACTGCGGTCAACCTGGCCATTATTGCTTAGCCTGACCAGAGCTAAGAGCACTCGTGACCGTTCGGTATTGTAAATATAGTCACTGTTATGTGTTGTCCTAATCAACGGTCTTCTGCAGTTACGAAATAGCAGATGTCAGAGGTCAACCCTCCTCCTGGGGACCCACTGTCCTGCCGAGTTTAGCTACAGCCTTAATCAAACACACCTGAAGCAGCAAATCGAGCTCTTGAGCGTGCACATCCAGGTGAGCTAAAGCAGGTTAGAAGCAGGACAGTAGGTCTCCAGGAGCAGTGTTTCTCAGAGAGAGACTGAGTTTAGCCTATCAGACGTACCAATTAGTGTGTATTTCTTAACACATTGTTATTTCTTACCTATATTGTTTGGTTTATCTTGCAGCTTATATTCGCTCTAACCAGATCATGGGCTGGGGAGAGAAGGCTATAGAGATCCGCTCTGTGGAAACGGGACACTTGGATGGAGTTTTCATGCACAAAAGAGCACAAAGACTCAAGTTTCTGTGTGAGAGAAATGACAAGGTGAGTTTAAGATCTGCTGTAAAATCAGTTAATGGGCTATACCTTGAAAATTAAGTCTATTTTTGGAATTTGTATTATTACCTTAAATCAAATATAATCAATATCAAGAATACCTTTGCAGTAATGAGAGAAAATATGCTTCATAATAATTGTGCAACAAAACCTTGGTGGTCCTTAAATGGGTTTCATTTTCTTCTGCAAAATATCAGTAATTTGGGGTAAAAATGTTCCTGACCGGATATTAGAGATGTGTGGATCAGCTCGAATGTCACCTGAAAATAAATCACCCACCCGCACATATGATTTAGATATCTGCACCGAATGTCACATTACAATTATTTTAATTATCACTGTTATGCGTGATGATATGGTAACATTTTACACTGAAGTAGACATTAGAAGTTCTTCTTATGCAAAATTTCATTTCCTTCATAGCCTAAACACAGGTTGTACTCCCATCAAAATTAAAAATGTCACTGCCCAGCACTTGATTCGTCCTGGTTAACTATTTCAGTAAAACACTGCCACAAGGAATACGTCTTCCTCTGTTGGTTATATAGGATGGGTTATATACATTGTTGTTGAAAACCGAAGTGGAAAGAGTGACACATGTTCTCTGTCTCGTTATTCAGATCAACACATTAATGATTTATCTCTCCACCCGCAATTCATTGGAATGTTTTTTTTTTTATTTTACTTGCCTGGCCCGCCCCCCGGATCATTATTATTATTATTATTATTATTATTATTATTATTATTATTATCCGTGCATATAACGGTGATCCGCGCATCACTACAGGACGTGCTCTTGACGGGTTTCGTGAGACCCCCCTGATATACTGAATGGGTCGATAAGTGTAAACCGATGATGATAACTTTGATTATCGGTTGAAAGCGTAACCTCTGAAAGAATGCTCAGCTGTAGTTTTAGTCTGAAAGCGGTTCATGTTTGAAATGGAAACATGTTGAATGTTGTCTCATCTCTGTTGGTGTGTTCATGCAGGTGTTCTTTGCATCCGTGCGTTCTGGAGGCTCTAGCCAGGTCTACTTCATGACTCTGGGCCGGACCTCCCTGCTCAGCTGGTGAAATGAATCTGATCTACCAATGAAGTTTCTCGACGTGATCGGCTGAGGGCAGGCTACACAAATGCCGGAGCCTGCTGAAGGACTGACAAACACAAATTGCGAATTGACAAAAATTGAATTTGCGTCCTTTTGCAGCGCGCTGCATGGGAACTGGCTTGAGTATTCTACAGTATTATTGCTAGTCTGTGTAAATGTCTTTCTCTAGAGTTTAATACAATCTGACTCCGCTGAGAGGAACGGTGAAATTCTGCTGTTGTGTCTCTCAGTCACAAATAGTGTCATAACAATGGTGAAACACAAAATGGCTTTTTGTCCTGTATTTTATTTATGGGTTATTTATTTTTAGGTTTTTTTTATTCATTTGTTTTAACTAAGCAGAGTAGTTACAGTAATGTGGAAGATGCCTGGGAGGTTAAACATTTCCTGACAGAATCCCAACCGGAGCTTTATGGACCGTCTTATGAAGTCAGCTAATGGTCATGTGATGTCAACAGGAAGCGGACGGTTTGCTTTTGGCATGCCAGAAACATAGATTTGGATTAATGTCAATCTAATGTGGACTGTCCTGTGGCACTCTGTTGCCTCTTTTCTTGTCTTCTCACTTCCTCCTTCCCTCTTTTCTCTTCCGCCGCATGTCCGAGGACAGTGGCCTCATTCCTACATTGAAATGACCAATGAAAGAGTTGAATCTGTATGTGTTTAACAAGCATCTCCACTGGCCTTGAGAAGAGAAGTGTGATCAAAACCTCGAGTCCCATCCTCATGTGTGAAGAGCGTTGTGGGAACCCGCGAGTGAAAGCTTGTCCTGAAACTCACCTGAACAGACCAGAAACCGTAGTTATAAAACTGACATTTGATTCATTTTGTTTAACAGTTTTTTCATGTTTTTGTTCCAAGACCATTAAAAGCGGAGGTGCTCAGACTTTAGACGTCCCTGTAAGAACTGAATCTCTGTAATGGAAACACCACCTTAGATTTGATCATTATTATCGTTTGTAACTGAACTGTATGCGTGTAATAAAAGGCAGGACTGTGCGATGAAGTAACTGAAGCGTATGAAAGGAAGGGAGGAGCGTGCATGAGTCGAGAGACGCTCGCCACAGAAAGATTTGGGTGTTTCTAGGTTTTTTTTTTATTATTGTTTGTTATATCTCTTCTTTCTCTTTTTGAGTTTCACACACACAAACGTAGAGAATCTGTTGCATTGTCTCTTATGATTACTGAAGTTATTTTCTCACTTCTGCTCTCCCCACACACAGTATTTATAGATTTATATGTTCTATAAGTTCTGCATTTCTGTTGCTTGTGATAATTAGTATTAGATTTGAATTTAGTATTTTAACAAAGCTGTTAAAGAAGAACGTGGTGCGTACGTGTTTAGAAGCAGACTAAATCTGGTTTGGCTCTTTTCTCTTCGAAGCTTTAACTCTGCGTTCCCTCAGTCCTACACCGTCAGACTCAGCGAGCCGTTCTGATGTCTCAGTTATTGCCCTAATACCTTCACCTGGAACAAAAGAACAAGATTTAAACAAGCAACATTTAGTAAATCCAATGTTCATTGTTGTGTTTTATTTTAAGATATTGTTTTATATATTTCCACCATAATTCTTGTTAATTAATAACAATAATAATAATTCAGACGGTGTTTCCTCGGCGCTGCTTTGACTTTCTGAATATGTTCTTGGCTGACTGGTTGTCTGTTTTCAGTCGTGGCACTGTATCGTACGTCCTCTCTGTATATGACAGGAAGTCCTGTATTTTCCTGATGGTCCTTTTGTTTTTCTTTGAAAATAAATTCGGTTTACTTTAAGGAGTTTTGCCTGTTTAATTATTCCTCTTCATAAAGGGATTGGTAACCTAAAACATGACTTCTGATGAGATGTGATGGTCTTCATGTTGCTGAAGAGGAAGGTCTAGGTCGCTGAGGTTAGGGTTATCAAGGCCCGAACCGATCCCTATAATTACATTCATTTAATTTCAAGTCTTTCAACTTCACATCAAAACAACGGGTCTCATTCACACACACAAGTTTGTGTACGAACGTTTTCACAAATCATGATTCATCAATAACTTTCATTCTAAATGTACAAAATTTAGGAACAACTGAAATCACTCGTATGCAAAAAATCATCATATAAACATCAGATGACCCAAACCGAAGCAACATGGACCAATGCAAATTTTCGGTCACACTTTAGATTAGGGTCCAATTCTCACTAATAACTATTAACTACGAAATTTTGCCACAGTAAACTCCTAATCACTGCTTATTAATAGTTAGTAAAGTAGTTGTTAAGTTTAGGTATTTGTAGGATTAAGGGATGTAGAATATGGTCATGCAGAATAAGGCATTAATATGTGCTTTATAAGTATTAATAAACAAACAATATCATAGTAATATGCATGCTAATAAGCATCTAGTTAATAGTGAGAATTGGACCCTAAACTAAAGAGTTACCAAATTGTTTATATATCCTTATACGGTGTAGTTCTTTCTTGCTTCAAGCATGCCATGATTCAACCATTGCAAAAATAAAACCCTTTATCATTATCATAACCTTTTAATGATTTGAAAACTCTTATTTAGGTTTTTATTTTGGGATTATTGTGACTCCTTGAATTTAGGGCTCCCAATGACATCATGTCGTTGAATCATGTCCAGTTATTACAAAATGCAGCAACTAGACTTCTGACTGGGACTAAAAGACAGGCCAGTGTTTTCCCAATATTGGCTTCTTTGCTGTGGGTCCCAGTTCTGTAGGTTACCGTTCAAGCCGTTACTGTTTGTTTTAAAGGCTTGCATGGTCTAGCCCAGGGGTCAGCAACCCATGGCACACAGAAGGGTAATCACAGAAGCATGCTCTTCCGGTCGTGCAAACAGGCTGTCGGATCTGCATGCTAGCGCAGGTTATAATTTCACAGTTTAATAGTATTTATAGGTCCCAACTTAATAAAACATGCTGTGTAACTGTGAGGAATGATTACCTCAAAATTTGCAAGTTTGAGGGTCTTTATTTGAATTCAATATAAAAACCTCTTTAGTTGTCACGTGCCAGTGATTATCCCTTTGCATGCCATAGGTTGCAAACCCTGAGCTAGCCTCTCAATATACAGTATTGTGGACCTTCTCCAGACCGATCAGACAGTAGATTATCATCTGGTAGATTATTGCTAACGGTCTGGATCTCGCCTAAAGTCGAATGGAGATCATGCCTTCTCTGTTGTTGCCTTTCGTCTTTGGAACAGATTAGGAGTTGGTCTGAAGACTCTTGCCCTTGCCTAGCGGCTGGATGTTTATTGTGCTTCGATCTATTAGTTTGGTTTTTAGTAGTTTATATATGCTGTTGTATGGAAAGCACTTTGGTCGTCTTGTGTTTAAGTGTGCTATACAAATAAATGATATGAAGTTAAATTAAATCATTTATATTATCTATGTGAATATTTAAGTCTCTAACAATCAATCTATCCACATAGGCCATTATAGCTGGTGATCCCATGGCCTTAGTGCTCTTAGATTTGAGTTCTGCTTTTGATTTCGTGGATCACAGGATTCTTTTATTTCGGCTCGAACACTCGATTGGTATCACAGGTACGGTATTGAAATGGTTCCAATCTTTCCTGTCAAATAGATTTACGCTCAATTTTGGCGTCCATTCATCGTCGGTGGCTCATGTCACCTGTGGTGTACCCCAAGGATCGATTCTAACACCATTATTATTTTCGTTGTACATGTTACCTCTGGGATCAATTATGTGTAAATTTGGGGTGTCGTACCACTGCTATGTGGACCGATAACTATGGAAAGATAACTCTGCATACAAGAGACTGGAAACTTGAACTCAAATTGTGGCTTACAAGTAATTTCATGCTACTTAACAACAATAAAACCCAAATCATCCAATTTGGGCCAAAAGAGCACCCAGACGAAGACTCAATTGACTTCGGCACTCTTACTCTTTATCTTACTTCTAATGTTAAAGATCTAGGACTTCCCCTAGATAATGGTCTTAAATTACACAAACAAATCAACATTATAGTTAGTACCAGTTTTTATCATATTCGCTGGTTAGCTAAAGTCAAACCTTTCTTAAGCAGGAAAAGTTTCAAAACAGTTATTCATGCTTTTGTATCAACTTGACTTGATTTACTGTAATTCTTTGTGTTCTAGGCTACCTCTCTCTTCCATCTCTCGCCTTCAAATGGTCAAACGAGACCATATTACACCAATCTTTACGTTCCTTGCACTGGCTGCCAGCCCGATACTGTATCGACTACAAGATTTTGTTATTTATCTATAATTATATGAATAACTGTACTGTGTGTTTGACATTTCACTTACTAGTCATATGGTTCATAGACACCAGATCCACTCTGACTCTGCTGGGGTGCAGGCCATCGGTACGGAAGAATCTATATCTGTTCTGTTCATCACACCATGGCAATAACCATTCATTTAAAGTGTATATCTGCTGGACCTTTTGTTTCCACATCCTTAAGTTAGAAGTGGTCCTCGTCACAGGCGATATGCCATGTGCTGCCGGTGCGCCCAGGGTCCACGATGTGCTGGCTGGGAGGATCACGTCCTGGTGCACAGGCCCTGTGCTGGTATGGAGTGGGTACAGTGGGAGTAACTGCAACACGCCGCAAACTTAACTCAAACTTGTAATTGTTATCATGGGAAGTATCTCCACTTTTACAGCTGGGCCTGCTTCTCTAGTAGGTTGTGGATCTGCTTCTCCACGGCCTCCAGCTCTAACTGCACTGAACGTGTCCTCTCCTGCTCTCAGTAGACAAACATCTGCAACATTCGCCATTGTAAACGGTAATCGACAATAACGGAGTTAGAAGATTATCAACAAGATTAGTGGTAGCCGGCTGGAGTGATGAAATATCCTGATTGTTTTTTAAAATCTAAAATAGTATCAGGGATATGTATAGATAAGTTATAAATAAGTAAGTTATAAAATGGTTTATTAAATAAAATTGAGGATTAAGAAAGAAAATAGGAGAAACTGGCACAGGGGAACACCAAGGCGGAGCTGACAGAGGGCGAAGACTGGGGGCCGACTGACGGAGGCGGATCTGGGCAAGATGGAGACCCCTGCGCAATCAAAGAGCTGACAAAGTCCAAGGTGATGCTGTTGAACAGGTAGAGTCTGAAGAGAGTGAGGACCAAAGTGGAGCCAGAGAGAAGGAGGAACCCGCTGGAGGCCGGTGGAGGCGGGTGGAGCTGCATGACACCAGTGGAGCAGGTGAGTCCTGAGTCCTGGAATATGGCCTGGATTCGGCAGAGGTGGTGGACCTGGATCATGGGGTGAAGGGGCACACTGTGGAGGGTCAGGTGATCGTGGTGGGGCCAGTGGAGACACAGTTGGAGCAAAGACCTGGGCAGTCCACCTGGCCGTGACATAAGGACACAGAAAGTTTGGGAACAGCCTCTGTGGCCATGACATGGGGCAATGACCCTAACCCTAACATGAGGAGCAAGTAAAACACATGACAAACTGGATCCATGACTCTGAGTATTATACAAAATAAAACACAAGAAAGTTAAAATCAAAACTCAAAAGCACAGAAATGAGAACTAACAAAAGGTACCAAACTGAACATAACCCTTACAGAGCTCAAGTTGAAATAGAGAAAGGAAGGAGCTAAATAATATGACCATTTAGTGGTGAGAACTAACCACACATATGGGGCAAGAAGACAGTGACCTTTATTTAGGAACAAATCGCTTCACATGCAATCTTGTGTCTGTCTTAATAACAGAAAAAATGCTTGAGGACAGAAGAGTATATTACACTGACATGTGAAGTTACAACATCTGAAAAGAACTGATGACAGGACAAGAGATTATTTAATGTCATGTGTTAATGAATAATCATTAATAGGGAGTGCTGTTGTCAAAAAATATAGTGAACATGACGGCTTTATGTAACTGCTATTTAAAGGGAACATGACAACTGCCACGGTCACACTTCAGCTCCGAGAGTGAACCACATAAGAGCATCTGTGTGCATGTGTGCAAACATATATACTTTAAGTGTCTCTAACTTCAAATGTGTCATCAGGTTCCTCTTCTAAAATCAAAGGAAATCCAATGTATATATTAATAAATCTAAATATATAATGTAATGTAATTCTATAGTTATAGAATTTTACATATGTATAATATTATGTGTATATATATATATATATATATATATATATATATATATATATAATAGATGCCTGTAGGGGAACTGCAAATATGTCACCAGTTTCCTCTTTTTTTCCCAAAATGTACAAACACTGGCATTTGTTTAAGAACATCATGATTGCATCAGACAGAGCACACGGAGTACACATACACATGAATAACAGCTATACTTGTGATCAAATCACCTGAGATTTACATGTCTAGTGTACTATTCATAAACTAAGCTTCAAATACACAATACATTATCTGTCTAACAGCTTTGTCTGTTTGGTTTCATACCATTTGTCATGTGTCATAACTATATATGTCTGTTTATGCTTTTGAAGCAAGATTGAGACTTTACTGTCATTGCCAGCAAACACATGGCAGTGTATTTCTATGTGTAGGTCTTTGTCTTTATCTACGTCTTCTGTGAAGAGGTGAGTTTGATCAGCACTCTGATTTGGAAATGTGGAATTTCCTCATTGATGAGGAAGCTCGGTCTGCATAGGATTAGGGTTTCCCCCATAACCTGTCCATAAAACAGACACGCAGAGAGCTGTTAAACCGCCTGTCCATGTCCTCTTGTCTTTACTTCTGTCAGCAAAACTCTTCACATTTAATATATTCTTTCATCATCATCATCATCATGATTATCCGTAGGCAGGTGAGAGACGAGATTCCATAATGAATGTCTTTATTCTAGCAAAGATAATGAAAATATGAATAAGAATGGATGGATACCCGATTAGTAATGTTTATATATATATATATATATATATATATATATATATATATATATATATTATTGTGGGACAACATGAAATAATGCAGATATGTGTGGAGTTCTTTGATTTCAGGTACTGCCTAACGTCACTATTATCATTTATTGGGTATTTAGAGTTGAGGGAATAATCCTTTATCCTATGCATTTATGTTAATGGTGGTGTTATGGTGGTATGTTTTTAAACTGTTTTTGTTTCTTGTATTTCTTTTTGTATTGATTGTCATTTTGTGTATTCTGATTTTTCCTAATAGCATCTCTTTGATTTTGGCACATGCGTTGTCATACTTTCCATGAGATTAATCCTTAATTCTGCACTGGCTCTGAAAGGTAAATATGAGTTTATACAACACTACAGAATATATATATATATATCTGACATTTTGGTCAAAATCGAGTTATTCACATAATCTTATTCTGTGAAAACTTGTTTACATTATTTGATGTTTTTTAAGTTGTGTACATTTTGGAACTTTTTATTTAGAAAATAAAAAGGTTCTATCTACACAGTCGAATGGAATGCAAAAACTTTGAAGCTCAATATCTCAAAACTGGTCAGAATGCAGGTAGAACTTTGTAATTCATATATCAGGGCGTTTCCTCCGAGGAGTAATCAAATTACACTTCAAATAACTTCAAAGATGGTTTCTGTCATTTTAGGTCGTTTTTTATCACGCTGATGTAAGTTCAAGTGTTCGTTTTTGAAAAAAGTTTGGTTTTAGTTAGTTATTTAATGCTATAAAAATGGGGGTGTGATGCCATGATTGACAGCTGTGATTGACAGCTTCTCTGAGCGAAGTAGTCTGGATTCTGGATTTTCGGGAGAAGATTGGAGCTTGAAGTTTAATTTCTACATTTCCATAACTGTTTATTTCACACTGACATAATGAGTTGTTCTGCAGTAAACTCTTCCAACAGATTCAGATCCTTGATACCGCGGCTCCACTTCACGCTCACCACTGCGCAGATTACTCACTAACTTTTAATTTAAGTGAACTTAAAACAATCCTCACATAAACATAAATAATGTCTTACAGGTAGAAAATATACAGAAATTGAATAAAGTTATCAAACAGTCTGCACTGCATACATTATAAATTAAATATAGATTAATCCTTATTAAAGCTACAAAAGTTCTTTTGCCAAGAACGTCTTTCTGTGTGTTCATGGTGGAACCGAAGGAGGGAGGAGCCAGTGGGGAGCCAGAAACCTGACTGACAGAGGTGGATATGGGAGAGGTGAAGACCTAGGCGGAACTGAGGAGATGAAGAGACCAGGCCTCACCATAAGGCCGGAGGCCAAGGCAGAACCATGGTGACAAGCGGGCGAGGTGGAGCCAGGATGCCAGAAGACTGAGGCGGAACTGGTGGGAGTGAGGACTGAGAAAGAGCCGGAGGAAAGAAGGAGCACAATGGATGGATGAGGCACAGCCAGAGGCCCGGATGTCCGAGATGGTGGTTGAGCGATGAATGATCAAGGCAGAGCCGGAGGGAGGAGCTAGGGTGAAGCTGACTGATCGATGGGCTGAGGTGGAGCAACAGGCTTGGACGCCTGAGGCGAAGCCAGAGGATCACCACACCAAGGCAGAGTTGGAGACCGGAAAGCCCAAGACGAATCCGAGCAGCTGGGTGGAGCCTCCGAAGGAGGAGCCAAAGGAAAAAAGGGAGCCAGCTTAGGAACTGGATGGCATTGGCAGAAGAAGAGGGAGAGGGAGAGGGAGTTTGGACAGAACCAATGACAACAAAGGAGAGTGTAGATTGGACAGGACCAGCAGATACTGGAGATTTTGAAACATTACATTATACTGATCATCCAATATCTATTCATTGGCGACCCAGCTCATTGCACACACCTCAACGATAGGAGTGTGGACGGGGCTCCAATCCACGATGTCAAACTCCACTAAAATTCCCTCGCTGATGGACACTGGTGTTGGCTCACGCATCTGGTTAGACTCCACAATGGACTCAAGCTCTGGGACAAAATTAGCTTCAGGCAAACGCTCTGACTCTTGATTCATGGCGGGCTCAGGCTCCAAATCTGCGGTGGGTTCTGGCTGCTGGTCCGTTGTGGGCATGGCTGTTGGCTGGCTGTGCTTTAGGCTCGAAATTGGGATGGCATTGTCCTTATCTGCGTAGCCAACGGTGAATGGTGGCCAATGGTGAATTATCCCTCCATTGAGGCAATCCACCATGAGTAATAGATAAAGTCATGTGAAAAAGAAAGGACACCCTTTATAATTGTATGGTTTTACGTATCAGAACATAATAAAAATCATCTGGTTATTAGCAGGTCTTTAAATTAGGTAAATACAACCTCAGATGAACAACAGCAAATGACATATTCAACCGTGTAGTTATTTATTTAACAAAAATAAAGACAAAATGGAAAAGACAAACTAAGCACACCCTATGATCCATTTGTTGTAGAGCAACTTTTAGCAGCAATAAGTTCAATGAATTGTTTTCGGTATGTTTTCGGTATTGAGGTTTGTGCATCTGTTTATGCACAGGTCTCTTAAGGTCCCGCTGCAACATTTCAGTCAGGATGAGGTCTGGACTTCGACTGGGCCATTGCAACACCTTGATTATTTTCTTTTTTAGCCATTCTGTTCATTGTCCTGTTGCATGAGCCATTTTCGGCCATACGATAGCTGTCGGACAGATGGCATCACATTTGACTCTAGAATACTTTGGTATACAGTGGAGGTTGTGGTCGACTCAATGACTGTGAGGTGCCCAGGTCCTGTGGCTGCAAAACATCAACCCTCCACCAGCGTTTATGGACAGTTGGCATGAGGTGTTTGTGCTGATATGCTGTTTTAAGTTTTCACCAAATGTGGCGCTGTGCATTATGGCCAAACATCTCCACATTGGTCTTGTCTGTCCAAAGGACATTGTTCCAGAAGTCTTGAGGTTTGTTCAGATGCAACTTTGCAAACCTAAGCCGTCCTGCCATTCTCTTTTTAGAAAGAAGAGGCTTTCTCCTGGCAACTCTTCCAAACATGCCATACTTGTCCCCCTTTTATAATTGTACTGTCATGAACTTTAACATTTAACATTATAACTGAGGCCTGTAGAGTCTGAGGTGTAGTTCTTGGGTGTTTTGTGATTTCTCGGAGCATTGCACGGTCCGATCTTGGGGTGAATTTGCTGGGACGTCCACTCTTGGGAAGATTGGCAACTGTCTTGAATGTTTTCCACTTGTGAATAATCTTCCTTACTGTTTTTGTTTGGAAATGGTCAATCCCAGATTGATGGCAGCAACAATTGCTTCTCTAAGATCATTGCTGAAGTCTTTCTTCCATGGCATTGTGTTAACACACACCTGAATGCTCCAGACCAGCAAACAACCGAAACTTTTGCTTTTATAGAGGTAATCACACACTTGCATCTTACTCTCTTAATTCCTATGTCAACAGTAAGTGTGTATTTAGTTTAAATACAAAAAAAATTTACTCTCCCTCTAGTTGATCCAAACTTATCAAGTCAAGTCACCTTCATTTCTATAGCACTTTTCACAACACTTATATACGTTTCTTTCTTCTGTTGAATCCAAAAGAAGGTATTGAAGAATGTTGGTAACCAGACAGTTGAGGGCCCCCATTGACTTCCATAGTATTTTTTCCTACTGTGGAAGTCAGTGGCTACTGTCAACTGTCAGGTTACCAACATTCTTCAAAATATCTTCTTTTGTGTTCAATTTGTGTAAATGAAAACAAAATTTCCATTTAATTAAAAAGATTATTGAAAATTAAAAATAAATAAATTACTGACACAAGTAAAAATTGCATCATTAACGTAATTTACGTCACACAGTTAGATGATCGTAGTCAGGAGTTTTTCACACATAGCATCTACAATGGCGTAAGAACCTGTAACCCTGGGTAGGCAGAGATTTATGTTCTTCTAACCCTTCAGCCCGATTTTGCTTCTGTGTCTGCGATCAGATCATTTTAAGCCGCTAAACTCAAGTTCAAGTTCAGTCCAATTGTCCTAAGTTAATTCATTTAAACTGTCAGTCCAAACAGCGCTAATGTAACGAAGGCCAGGCTGATTTCCTCAGAGATGGCAGAGAGAACAGAGACTTGCAGCCAGCGAGCTGATGGTCTGAATCAGTTGAGTTAAATGAGGGAGACCAGGATTGAGAAACACTATTTTAGAGAACTTTCTGGACATTGGGACCTTGTGAAACCGTGTGCCTGGTAAACTCAGACATATGAATACTCTATCAAATGTCCTAATTGAGATGTTGATACTATGCTTGCATAATTACTATAACAGTACTATTGTATGTTGTTTAATAACTTCTTGTGATTGGTTCAGATAGTTGTGTGGTTTTGGGTCCAGAGATCCCGGATTATCAAGTACAAGGCGAGGCGGTTGTCATCAAATTCCCCTTTCTTGAAGATGCAATTCGTTACAGGAAATTACGACTGGACAACAGCTCAGCATTTCACATTGATCACACTAACCTGAGGAACCAGAGCAGTCTGAAGAGCTGCCGTGAGCGGGTGATGCAGAGCGGGCGTGGCGTCCTGCTCCTTCCGTCTCACCCGGCAGACTCTGGAACATACACCTACATCCTCAGGTGTGCCTTTTCTTTCAATTCTTCAATTTAAATTCAGGCAAGGAAATCAACATTCATTAAATATAGTGCAACAAAATACTATCATAATGTTCAATTACTAAAACAGGTTACAATCTATTCCATACTGTTACTGTTTAAAAATGGTTTGTATTGTGAAATTTGTTTTTGTTAGTCTAAATATAGTTAGTAATACTTTTTTTTTTTTTTTACTTAGGAGTGACACATTCTGTCTCACTGGGAGTATTTCCATAATGATTTATGAGGCAGAGGAGCCAAATACGATAATGGCCTACAATGCACAGGCAGGAGAAGATGCAAGAATTAATTGTCCCCATTTGAAATATTTCAAAAGGAAAGGAAATCTTAAGTGGTACAAGGTAGGTCCTTGTGTAAAACAAACTAACTGAAATGACAAAAACATTTTTCTAAAATGGCTGTATTCCTCAACTGTCAATTGATTAATTTGCAGGATTTTCAGAGCACAGCTCTTCCTGTTGGCAGAGGACAGTATACACTTGAGAGAGGCATATTTCTGGCCATCAAAAACATCTCTGTGAAAGACGAGGGCTTCTACACTTGTAGGCTAAATGTGATTTTCAACAATACCCAATACAATGTGAGCAGGACCTGGAGAGTTCAAGTGTCAGGTAAATAATTCCCTGTGTCACACGGATGGTTGTTACTTTTCTTTCTTTCTAAACCTGTCAGACAGTTGAGCAAATGATGACTCTGTCTAACGTTTTTTAGGCCCAGAATCAGAAAGTGCTGCACCAGAAGCGGTCACCTCTAACAATCTCAATGCTTTTACATGCAAGTATCAGATTATATCAGTATTTGACCAACATTCTGATCTAAAACTGACTAAATAACAATTTGATTCTTCTTCATTTAACAATGTTCTCACACAGCATCAAGTTATTCATTCCCTTATATTGTCTTTCCTGTAAATGGATCCTTCATTGAAAGTCATTTGGGTGAGTCCACACTGCTAGCAGTATTGATTTATGTGTTTAGATCATGTTTATATTCAGGTCACTTATTGCATGACACTGTCCATAATATAGCATGACAGTACTGCATAATTCTGATCAAATGTACTGTACTTAATACGAAATTAAGCTTTGAAAGGACAGCAGCCAGTTATTTTCTTTTTACACACCGTTTATGGACACGTTTACACATAATAACAGAAAATGAAGAACTCCATCAAATAAATCCACAGCAGTTACTATAGAAGTGTAATGCTGGGTGAACTCCGAGACGAGGTGAACTGGGTTTAATAATGAACTAACACAATTACAAACAACAGAAGTTGAGCAACTGAAAAGAACAAACCCACAAGGTAGTGATTTCTATTTCAAAAGTACCCTGAACCTCTTGCGCAGGTTTCGACAGTCATTCATTTCTTTGATAAGAATAAAATATAAAACAAATAAATACTTACATGTGTAGTTTTGTGCATGTTCAATTTGTATTAATGCCCAGTTCACAAGCACCGTTCCACAATAATCTTCATTTATTCTGATCATATATGCCTATGAACTCATAAGTCTAGGACTAAAGCAAATATTAATAAGGCTGCATATGTTGATCGAAGCAGATTCATAAAAACTGCTACAGTACAACCCTATAGTTCATTTGTCCCATTATTTTCATAAATTTTATTTTCATTTATTCATACATTGTGTAAGTTCAATGACACATGAAAGACATTTGTTTATATAGACTAAATACTTTTATTGCCTCGTATGGTTTTTGTAGCACAAACTTGTTTATTATAACAATAAAAAATGTCTGTTGTCTGGGACGCAAAGGCAGATTTTCCACCTTTTGACCACAAGATGTCGTTAGTGTGCACGGTGTTGAAAAGCTTCGAGTAATGAACCATTTTAGATACAGTTAAGGGGAAAGCCTCGGTGCTTCACAAAGCTTCACTTCACCATCACTACCACAAGGAACTGAACTGAGAAATCCACCAGCATACAGCTTTAGAATAAGACAAGACCTGACAATGAACACAGGAGACACTGGAGTTTATACACACACAGGGATATAGACCAACAAGACACACAATCAGGGAACTAACCAACCTAGAAAACTAGAAAGGACTTCAAAATGACACAAGGAACAGGAAACACAGGGAACATGTAATAAGACACTGAAGAAATTAACAAAAAATAATTAACAAGATCATGTGTTAATATAATCCTTGGGTAAAATTATAGTAAACAGATTTGGTTTGTCTGGTGGACTTCAGTTACTCACACTACTACTAGTTAATAAATAGAAAAAGCAAATATTGCTTTTGATTGCTCATATTTGATTTCATTCACTAATAATTGCATACAAGTTTGCATTTATGTGTGCAGAAGTTCTCATGTTCTGAAAATAGCAGTTTATGTACACGAGTTCTGTTGTTGACAAATCTGGATTATTCTAAGTGAGGGAGTGTACGTTTGTCTGTTTAGTAGCTATTTAGTAGCTAAAACACCCAAACCCTCTCCAGAGATGGTAATTTAATATTTCAAAATCATTAACATTTGATAAATCATTCATTCTAAAACCTTCCCACAATTAGTAAATGAGGGCCAATGCTTACTGTTGTATAGTGATTATCAGACAGCTACACACCAACCTTCAACTGTACTGTTAACTTCCAGGCTCACGTTTGGTGATCCAGTGCATGGTGTCCACTGGAAACCAGCCGGTTCAGTCCACAGATGTGACATGGCTGGTCAATGGCCAGCCAGTGGAAAACTCTCACCTGGGCGGACGTGCATTTCTGACAGATAGAAGGTAACATTGATCCCTACAGTTATCCACTTAGAATGGACTAGAACTCAAGCACAGATTGAGAGAAAAAATCAGTTTGGACAAATACAAATAAAGACAACAGCAAACAGTCCAGAGCACAGTAGAGAGTGATCAGGGAGTTCACTGGGAGCTTTGGTTGGCAGGAGTCCTTGGGCAGGCAGGGGTCAGGACCAGTGGCACACATGGGGAGGACAGCTATGCCTAAGACTGATTTAGACTTTCACGTCAGACCTCTCTGCACTCTTCACCCTGCTGAACTGGATCTGGGGCTAATTAGCACCCTCTAGTGATGACTCTTAGTATAATCAAATGTAGGGTTATAGTTTTTTAGTTGGTCAATTCTTTAATATAATTCACAAAATTAAATATATTATCTCATTTCAATGGTAATGTATTACTGTTGGCAGTTACAGAGACAAAATAAGTTTGAAACAGCAACAAGATAATATTGGATTCAATTCAAATATTATTAAATGTTTATTTTTATTTTGCAAATTTGGAGGCTTGATATTTGTTAATATGTATATTATAACATATTTAGAATGTTTAGCATTTGCTTTTATTCATTTAGCAGACTCTTTTAAATAGAAACACTTTCTAAGTATTACATCCTTTTTAAAACTCATTGGTGGTCATTTACTCCTATTATACCAACAAGCATGAGCAGAAAAACAAAAAACAAAGGTGATACGGCTTCAGAATAACACCAGGGTGACTAAATAATGTCTGAGTTTTCATTTTAGTGAAAACTTTCCCTTTAATGTGCTA
This sequence comes from Rhinogobio ventralis, assembly GCA_039654625.1. NCBI lineage: Eukaryota > Metazoa > Chordata > Actinopteri > Cypriniformes > Gobionidae > Rhinogobio > Rhinogobio ventralis. The sequence continues at coordinate 45,603,956 of CM077197.1, forward strand.
ATAACCAAGAGAGTGATCACTTCGCATCTGGGGATGGGGACTTTACTGAGCAACTACACAACGCAAAAACCTTGTGGATTTGGTCATCATCATCATCACAACATCATAATTGTGTCGCTAACAAACTGAACTGTCCTGTCAGTTATCTCATCACAGATTAGCCCCCAAATATATATTGTACATTCCACATTTCAGTCCATTTTAGGTCAGATGAGGTGTGAGTAGGAATGTCAGTGTGTGTCTCTCTGAGATGGACTGACCCATGACCCTACATAGGACAAGTGCTGGATGGATGGTTTTCAATGAGAGTGATCTGATGATTAGGAGCCTAAACTTTGTTTTGTGTTTGGAAGTTCATGGAGCAGACATATAACATGTAACATATATCATGACGGTATGGCCTCTTTCATTTCAACAGATCAAATTTTCAACTAAATATCTAAATAAATGTAATAGCTAAACTAAATTAACTATATCAACTATATCACTGATCTGCCCGCATTGACACTATATGATCATTTAAATGAGCTGATGACATCAGCGTTTTCTCCAGAGCGGCTGTACAGCCCAATCAGATTCTGTTCATTATTTTCCTGTTTAACACTGTGAAGCTGCTTTGAGACAATCTGCATTGTAAAAAGAGCTTATAAATAAAGTTGACTTGAGATCAGGTTTACCCCAAAAACGAACGAACCCACACTATTCTGTGGACACCACTGAGACAAGCAGCCATGCAGTGTCAGAAGTCCAGTGTTATAATTGACCCTAGTTAATCTGGTCCAAGACCAGGCCGAGACCTGGGTAGAGTCTAGACAGAGCCCTGAGTGATTCAGACAGTGTACAGATGCTTTCCTTTGGGATGAATGAAGACTGGTTTCACATCAGTGTCAGTGTCACACACAGTGTGCTCCAGTACAGAGCTGATCATAGAGACTAAAAATGGCATGACCACAACAAGACCAACACCATATTTTCATGGCCATTTGGCATTTACACTGCGATAGTCTGCTTTGCATCTCGTCATCATGATAAGCAGGCCGTGGGCCAAAGCAGATCACAGGGTCTGATCCATCTACATCCATCCGTTCTCCAAATCATTTGTCCTCTGTAGGGCTGCTGGGATGCTGGAGTGGGGAAGACCCTGGAGAGATTGTCAGTTCATCACAGAGTGTTTGATAAAATTTTGTCATTTCACACACCTCTTTAAAATTACATTTAGGGATCTCCAGCAGGCTTCACAGCAGGTGTGTTGGTGAGTGGGGGAACCTGCTATAAGTCCAAGCAGATAAATGTGAAGAACAGTATATAAGATTTGTTTTATTATTGCAGTGTGTAAGTGTCTCGTCAGAATACTTTGGACCAAAAGAATGTTCAACAGAAACTTTGATTCACTACTTCACTGAATTTAGCATCACAGAGCTTATTTGTTTTCAGTATCACAGGCAAACATCTGGAGGTACAGCTGGTTATCCTTGAGCTCCAGCGAGAGGACAGTGGGACAGAACTGAAGTGCATATACCAAAACCAAGACCAGAAACAGGAAGCTGTCGCTCAAATCAAACTAGAAGGTGGGTACCCTGTGGTCAGTGGGCTATTGTATGCTTCTTTTTTTTTTTTTAAATGTATGTACACTCATATGAGATCCAATCAGTAGCCAAATAAAACATGAGCGGTTGCCTCCAGCTTTGATCACATGACCAGCCGAACTCCACTCACCTTACTGTGGTAACCCCATTGCTATTGGACGTTCTCTGATGGAATAAATGAATCACGGCTGACTGCTAATAGTGTGTGTCAGTGTTGTAACACATCACACAGAAATTCTTCTGAGCATCTTACTGTCATTCCTGTAATCACATTTACTCTAAGAGACATGAAGTTTCTGTGTGTCTAAAGGCCAGACCCCTTCATGAGCCCTCGCTGCACACTAATGCTACACATCCTCTTTCAGTGAACAGTCTAGCTTTGTTCAAATATTTTGTTTGCATGCAGTGTTGGGTAAAATGCTGATTTTCTGATTAATTGTGATCTTCATTTAAACAATCTCAATCTCAAATCTTAAATCCCCAAGATTGATCTTTTAAGGCTAGAATACACTATGCAACTTTTGCCATTTTTTTGCAGTCTAAATCCAATCCCATCCATTAGGAGGATATCAGTCCTATCCTGTACCAAACCTGTTTGATATTTTGAGCACATCTTTCACACATCTCCTAGCGATAAGCGTGTTTCTGTGTAAGTGTTGTGTTGGGAATGATTTGAGGTCTGGTAGTGTGTGCGATGCCTAGTGTTGCCAAATCGGTTCTTTTAAAAAGTTCTGCAGTGTATTCCAGCCTTTAGTCTACGCTTTGTAACTAAACATTATCACTAAACATTACAAATAATCACAAATATTTTGTGTTTTATGTTAGTTTTGATCAAACAAAACCCCAGCAGTTGTATGACGAAACGAATGTTGTTTTGCTGATCTTTAATTTGGTGTGACAGATCTTTTCACTTCAAACTAATCAACTTGTAATGAATGTCATTTTTTAGTTCTACTTTATGAATATGAATTATCATATGCAGTAAAAGACAACAATACTCAAGCACTGTAAAAGGTTTTGCCACAAACTCAACTGACTGGCTTCTTTCCTGTATGACTGTCTCTTCAGACCTTAGAACGGCACATGATTTATGAGCTTCTACAACTTTTGACCTCCTTACTGAACTCCTTTCCACAAATTGATCATAGATATTAAGTGCAAACAATAAGTGCAACCATAATCAAAGTACTATCTCAATATTCAAAGTGCAAATAGAGACCGAATTTTTCTTCAAGCATATGATACAGAGCTAAGAGATGGTTACAACTACACAGCCCAGCCTACGATAGCTTTCATATTGGGAGATATTTGCATGCCCCAGGGAGCTGCTTTCAAACAGCGCTAACGTATTGAAATCATGTTGAATGCACACTCGGGTTTACTTTCACTTTTGCGATCATGCGTGTGTGTGAATAGGGAGTGGTGGTGCTGAATGTGCATTTTAAAAGATAAGACATTTGTCTGACGCTTCTGTTGCGCAATGAATCCTCCGCCACGGTCCTGTCGGTCTTCTCGTCACGTGATCAGTGACCAGTGGCAGTGCTGCGCACTATGGTATTGAAGTGACTGTTATCCACTGGAATTAAATTGTTTTTATTTCTATTAAAAGCTAAACGACAGTGGAGGCGTAATGTAAACGTTGCCATGGCATATTCTATCCTAACTTCACCCTCACACTCTGTCATGACAATATGACGCGAGTCCGCTTTTTAATCTCGTGAGATCTCCATCCATAATATTCGTTATATTTTACTTAACCTGTTCATTGTGTCTTATATTTATATTATTTATTGTATGTCTGAAAGCCACTATTTAAATAACCATATTGTAACAATGAATTGGAGGTTAAACTTAGGAAATGCTCAACTATAATGATATCATTATTAGCCTGATAATAACCCTAACTCAAGTGAAAATGATGAAGCAGGTCACGTTTCTTTTTTTTATTAAAGTACATTTTTTTGACAAACATATTCAGAGCCTGTCATTCAGGGTTTTTATTCATGCGTGAGCATTATAACTGCGATATGGGCAATGTATTGATGTTTTTGAGTTGATTAATTGAATTGATTAGTTTAGAGTCTGTTGTAAATTTGTATGTTAGAAATGTATTGTCAAGTCAAATGTATTTGTATAGCGCTTTTCACAACACACTTTGCCAGGCGATAATATATTTAACATTTTGCAATGATGCACGCAATCAAGCTGTTGAGATTTGTTATATATTGGATTTTTTATTTTATTCAATATTTTTGTTCATGGCCCTGTTCTAGAAAGAAATTATAAATATATGAAATATTACACATGAATGTATAGTGTATATAATATATGTATAGTAATATAATATATGTATTTATTTTAAAACTTGACATATAAACTGCAGTAGCGGCTCCTGACCATAGGTAGGGCAGATTTTGTGTCTAAAAATGTTTATGATAAACATTTTATATTATAATTGCTGAACACATCAGACATGCATTTGGCTGAATTCCAACGTTTTCTCTCTCTCTCTCTCTCTCTCTCTCTCTCTAGACTCAGAGTCTCTGTGGTTGGTGGTAGCTGCTATATCCTCCTGTTTTATACTCATGGTGTGTGTTTTCATGTATCATTTGTGCCGAAAGCCACAGAAACGAGGGGACTACATTCAGGCTCGACAGAACAGTACCATTTGAAGATGGCCACCCCCTCAACTATTTTTGTCATGTTTATTTATCTTGGTCTTCTGTGGTGAATTGGTCTTATGCTTTTACTTTGTTTTATTTTTCTAGTTCTTAAGAGTCATTGCTCTTAGTGTACATACACCCTCCTGTGTCTTTAGTTCTTGTTTGGTCTTGTCCTGTATGCACATTTGTAAGCCTTGGTTCCTTGTTTTCTTACACATTGCTTTAAAATAAAGCTGCAAGTCAAGTCAACTTTATTTATATAGTGCTTTTTACAGTGCAGATTGTCTCAAAGCAGCTTCACAGTGTTAAACAGGAAAATAATGAACAGAATTTGATTCGGCTGTACAGCCGCTCTGGAGAAAACGGTGATGTCATCAGCTCATTTCAGTTCTCATATATATTCAAGTAATGTAGTTGATATAGTTAATTTAGTTTAGTAATTACATTTATTTGGATATTTATTTGAAAATTTAGTGTCCCCAACTGAGCAAGCCACTGGGGTAAAGAGGTTAAGAGCCTAACCATGCAAAGCCTTGTGGGTCCCCTTACGAAAAAGAAGCTTATTTAAGTATGCTATTAGTATACTTCTTTTAAACTAAAAATAAGAAAGTATACTTTCAGTCAAATTTTTTATATACTTCTCAGAAATATACTTAAAATTGCACTTAAGTATACTTGACTTATACTGACAGAAAAGTCTAAGTATATTTGGCCTGTGCTTGTACTCAATATTTTGATCGAGATACTTAAAAGTACAATTAAGTGTTCAAAGTATACTTGGCTTGTAATTGTGTTTAATCTTTTGATTGAGTAGCCTAATAAATATTTTTTTTTAACATAATTTTACATACAGTCTTATTAAACGTACATTGTTTGAAAATATTGATTAGAATATTGATAGAAAACAGATATGATGCTAATTCTGCGTATCTGAATTTTTGTGTAGGCTAGTCCACTTGTAGTGTACATAGTGTACACCTCGTAAAATACGTACAAATTAGTCGTGAGATAGCGTTGAAAATAACACAATCATCAAACATTAAACAGCATGTAATTCAAAATTGTCTAATGTTACCAAATGAAATGTTGAACCCATGAAGAGGAAATGACTGTGAAGCTTTGGGACTGTTGATGGATCTACTCCATCTCTGTTTTGATCATCGTTCTGAATCTGATCAAGGCGTAGTCTTTGACAAAAATGCCATTTTCTCAACTTTTTGTTTAAAATGTTGCCTTTCTTTATGAAACCTACCCACATTCAAGGGTTGATAAAAAAGGATGCATGAAGCTATAATAAAATGTTTTTAAAATTAGTTAAAGGTATATTTCAAGTATAAAAAATTCATATCTACATTTGAACATAGTAGTATACTGAAAGTGCAAAAATAATATATACATAGTAAACTATAAGTATAATGTTATGTTCACTTGACGAAACTTACCAATTCACAAGATTAACGGAATGCATAGCTGATATAAAAAATTGGATGACTAGTAATTTCCTGCAACTTAATTCAGAAAAAAACTGAATTTTTAATTATTGGACAAAAAAACTCCACATGTAGTAACCTAGAATACTGTCTAACACTTGATGGCTGCTCTGTCAAGTCCTCGTCGTCAGTGAGGAACCTGGGTGTGCTCTTTGATACCAATCTCTCATTTGAAAGCCACGTTTCTAGCATCTGTAAAACTGCATTCTACCATCTTAAAAATATATCTAAATTACGGCACATGCTTTCAATGCAAAATGCTGAACAGTTAGTTCATGTGTTCATGACCTCAAGGCTAGATTATTGTAATGCTCTACTGGGGCAATTCTTAATCGACTTTTCACTGATGTCCTCCACTTCTGTAGTCATTGTTCTCTGTTGCATTCACTCATTTTCCAGTCATCTTGAATGTTATTGACAATACAACTAAAAATTTTGGGAGAACGTCACATAAGTTGACTTCATAAATTCATGTTGATTTCCGTCTCGGTTACGTATGTAACCCTCGTTCCCTGAAGGAGGGAACGGAGACGTACGTCGGAACTGACCGATGAATTGGGATCTATTTTCAGAGACCAATCTACTTCGAGTGTTTAAAAACGAGCCAATGAGGATTGGCATGCGGTAGACGCGTCCCACGCTCCGCCCCGCAGCGCGGGTATAAATACGGAAGTGGAAGTACCGCATATCGCTTTACAACTGAGGAGCCGGCTAAGTGGCTCGGCCTACAGCTGAAGCACAGCACCTGGCGACGGGACGTACGTCTCCGTTCCCTCCTTCAGGGAACGAGGGTTACATACGTAACCGAGACGTTCCCTTTCAGTCGGTCACGTTCGACGTACGTCGGAACTGACCGACGAATTGGGATCCCTACTAACACGCCAGAGATGCTGGCCCTTCCAGCGCCCTGACCGAGCTCGCTGGACCACACCTAGGTTGGTGCGGAAGTCAGGGCTCCAGTCAGGGAGGCCAGTCACTGCTGTTCCTGCAAGACCCACTCAGCGTGACTATTGGATAACGCTGGGAAAGCGTGCCCGTCTCGGGGAGATGGTACGCTGCGGAGCCACGTCCTTCAGTGGAAGGAGAGGTGGAATAAACTGTTTAAACTGAGAAAATGTATCATTTTAAGGGAAAAAAATTGTTGATTTTAAATTTCATGGCATCAACACATCTCAAAAAAGTTGGGACAAGGCCATGTTTACCACTGTGTGGCATCCCCTCTTCTTTTTATAACAGTCTACAAACGTCTGGGGACTGAGGAGACAAGCTGCTCAAGTTTAGGAATAGGAATGTTGTCCCGTTCTTGTCTAATACAGGCTTCTAGTTGCTCAACTGTCTTAGGTCTTCCTCTTTATGATGCGCCAAATGTTTTCTATGGGTGAAAGATCTGGACTGCAGGCTGGCCATTTCATTACCCGGATCCTTCTTCTCCGCAGCCATGATGTTGTAACTGATGTAGTATGTGGTCTGGCATTGTCATGTTGGAAAATGCAAGGTCTTCCCTGAAAGAGACGACGTCTGGATGGGAGCATATGTTGTTCTAGAACTTGGATATACCTTTCAGCATTGATGGTGCCTTTCCAGATGTGTAAGCTGCCCATGCCACACGCACTCATGCAACCCCATACCATCAGAGATGCAGGCTTCTGAACTGAGTGCGGATAACAACTTGGGTTGTCCTTGTCCTCTTTAGTCCGGATGACATGGCGTCCCAGTTTTCCAAAAAGAACTTCAAATTTTGATTCGCCTGACCACAGAACAGTTTTCACCTTTACCACAGTCCATTATAAATGAGCCTTGGCCCAGAGAAAACGCCTGCGCTTCTGGATCATGTTTAGATATGGCTTCTTTTTTGACCTATAGAGTTTTAGCCAGCAACGGCGAATGGCACGGTAGATTCTGTTCACCGACAATGTTTTCTGGAAGTATTCCTGAGCCCATGTTGTGATTTCCATTACAGTAGCATTCCTGTATGTGATGCAGTGCCGTCTAAGGGCCCGAAGATCACAGGATCCAGTATGGTTTTCCGGCCTTGACCCTTACGCACAGAGATTGTTCCAGATTCTCTGAATCTTTGGATAATGTTATGCACTGTAGATGATGATAACTTCAAACTCTTGACTCCTTTCTGATATTGCACCACTATTTTTCGCCACAGCATTGGGGGAATTGGTGATCCTCTGCCCATCTTGACTTCTGAGAGACACTGCCACTCTGAGAGGCTCTTTTTATACCCAATCATGTTGCCAATTGACCTAATAAGTTGCAAATTGGTCCTCCAGCTGTTCCTTATATGTACATTTAACTTTTCCAGCCTCTTATTGCTACCTGTCCCAACTTTTTTAGAATGTGTAGCTCTCATGAAATCCAAAATGAGCCAATATTTGGCATGACATTTCAAAATGTCTCACTTTCAACATTTGATATGTTATCTATATTCTACTGTGAATAAAATATACATTTATGAGATTTGTAAATTATTGCATTCCTTTTTTATTCACAATTGTTACAGTGTCCCAACTGTTTTGGAATCGGGTTTGTACATAAAATATTTATTACATGTTTCTGTGCTATATTTCATCACTGTGAACTTAGCAAACTTTAGAAAGATACGAATAGTAACATTTCAAAACAAATAAGTTTGGCTTATGCAAAAACATATTTCTCAGATTCATATTTCTCTGATTTCTCTGCATAAAAGAACCACAGCTGACAGTCATATACATGCTTTAGGAATGTAAAACATCCTTTATCAAACATATTAGTTAAAAGAAAGTTCCAACCTACCTTTCATTGGAATCTGACAGAAAAAGCACAAGCAACAGCTAAGAATCTGGAGACGCAGGTAAACTCATGACATCATCACTCTGCGTCATGACATCATCACTCTGCGTCATGACATCAACCCGACTGAATGAAAAATCGGCCAAAACAGCAGATATAAAAAAATAAGACGAATGATTTCAATCACACCACAATGGCATAATGGCAAAATTAATGAATTAAATCATAAACCATTTCCACAAATTTACCCAACCTGGGGTACGTACTTCGTACGTCGCTAACTCAGTTAGCTGGATTTGATTGTTGACGATTTGGAATTATCTTGGATTGTTTGGTTCTTTGAAGCTCATCCTGGACTTGCTGTCATAGCAACAGGTCCGGAAGCTTATTCCATGTAAACAGGATTAGATTGCATCTTTTTAAGTGGCGTTGATACTTAAAATTTGTCCCAACCACTGCTACTTTATTACAAGAGTTCCTTACTGAACCAGGGGCAATAATAATTTTAAATAATAACAATAATAATAATAATAATATAAAAATGTATTTGAAAATAATATTATAATGTTGTGTATAATACTATAGACACAGCCACTTGATTGAGAGATTTATTTGTGATGGAATAATTACTTTATCATTTTATTGGAGTCTTACACACATGCTGTAATGTTAATCTGAGCCGTGCATTAATGTGAGTGGAGACGGATATTATGGGATGGCTTGATGCGGCACAGGAGAAGCAGATAACTGGATCTTGACCCTTAAGAAACTTTAATACTGTCACGTAACAAATCTGCTTCAAATTGCATTCAAAATTAAATGAATTGCTAATTACGACATTGAAATAAAAATGTAAAGGGTGTACAAATGCTATAAAATCGTTAATATAAATAATTGGGAATCATGTTTTAAAAAAAACTGTGCACATTTCATTTATCTATTATAACTTTTATGTTGGTTTGGTCGCTTGGCTGTTTCCTTATAAAGGTCAGGAAATTTGGGGTTTTCTTTTTTTAATTTGTCAAGTTTTTTTGCCAGGTGGCTTTTTTAATTATATGATGTCATTCCCTCTTCAGGGAACACAGGAACGCGCAGTAATCTCAGACAACTTAATCCAGATATTTTAATCCAATCTGCAAATTCGTTTGAAGAACCAAATTAGCCAGAGATCAGTTATCAGGATTAGAAGATCTGGGATCTGTCAAATCATCTCAGATGTATTAAGCGAGGTACGAAGAACGGACCCTTGTTCTTCTAATTACAAAAACATATTGCCCTGGTATATACAATAGCCAAATGATGAATGTACATTGTTGAATGTATGATAAATGTACAAAATGTCATTTATAGACAAGTAATCTACAAAAGGTAATCTCCCTACCTTTTTAAGGAGAACAGGGGTCCATTCTTCGTACGTCGCTAACTCAGTTAGCTGGATTTGATTGTTGATGATTTGGCATGATCTTGGATTGTTTGGTTCTTTGAAGCTCATCCTGGATTTGCTGTCATAGCAACAGATTGCAGATTGAGGTGATACTTAAAATCTATCCCAGCCACTGCTACTTTAATACAAGAGTTCCTTACTGAACCAGGTGTAATAATGATTTTAAATAATAACAATTATAATAATAATATAAAAATGTATTTGAAAATATGGGTTAGTTAATATTATAACTAACAACCTGTGCAGCTCTGGTGAACTCCATGCCCAGGAGGATTAAGGCAGTGCTAGATAACAATGGTTCTCACACAAAATATTGACACTTTGGACATGTTCACTTAGGGTGTACTCACTTTTGTTGCCAGTTATTTTGACAATAATGGCTGTGTGTTAAGTTATTTTCAGAGTACAGTAAATCTATACTGCTATACAAGCAGCACACGGACTACTCTAAAATGTATCCAAGTTTTATTTCTATAGTATTGTCCCTTGAGAAGATATACTAAATGGTTGCTGAAATGTTAGGGGTATACTCACTTGCTAGAGACTTGAACATGTAAGGTCACATAAAGCTTTATCTAATTATTCTACAGCTTATTACATGTTACCTGCATATATTAATATTTATTTAAACTAAATGCTTAATAATTTATAAACTAAAATGAAGGGTATATTGATTATATATATAATTATATAAATCAATTATAAATCATATAAAATGATTATATTAAGTAATTATCATTAAAGCCAGATAGAGTCAATATTTTTTTTTTATCATATAGTGACCTTTAATTTGGAGCAAGATAAACTGGGGGAGTGACTTTATTGTATCAGACATGTCACTTTGCTCACAGCTGACTGGTCTAATTTCAGTTTGAGATCTCTTATCCAGAACATAACCTGCTCCGCAACAGGTTAGCTGTGGAG
>CM077197.1:45619846-45629846 GCA_039654625.1 Rhinogobio ventralis
TATTCTTCTCAGGAAGGATCTCCCGTAACCACGGTACCTGAGTGCTTGGAACAAGGTATTTGTGGCCTCGTGGAATGAGCTGGACTGTGAGCAAATTCTTTTAAATCTTAATAGTTGTGATTTAATGATCCCTCTAAATGTATGTTTTGGATGGAAGCTGTCTCTGTGCAACAAAGAGTGTGTGTCAGTTTCTTTAAAATAGACTTTGAAGTCTAATTGACCCGTTTCATTAAATCTAGGTCCCTTGTACGAGACAACATCCAAAAAATTGACCTCTGACTTGTCTATACTGTATTTTACACTGATAGACTCCTGGTGTGCGTTGAGATGGGCGATAAAAGTGAGAAAATCCTCCATCGAGTAGGTCCAGACTCCCCAGATGTCATCCAGAAAACGGAAGTACGCCAACGGTTTCATGGCAGTGGTCGCGAGGGCCGTTTGCTCCCAATCCGCCATGAAAATGTTGGCGTATGATGGCGCAAACTTTTTCCCCATGGCCGTTCCCTTGACCTGTAAGTAGAACTTAGAATCAAATTCGAAATCGTTTTTGGTCAGGTTTATCTCCAGTAATTTTAGGAGGTACTCATCTGGTCTATGGGGGTCGGGGTATTTTTCCATGAACTTTTTAACTGATCTAAGGCCTGTGGGGGTATCAATATTAGTGTATAAGCTATCTATATCAATAGTGAACAGGAAAGAGTTTTGTGGAATTTTAAGTTGGCCAATTTTGGAAATGAAGTCGTATGTGTCTTTCAGATAACTTGGATGCCTGGTGGAGAGAGGGTTGAGGAAGTGTTCAATGTACTCCGCCGTGCGGTACGTCTCGCTGTTACAATCAGACACTATTGGCCGGCCGGGTGGAACTACGAAAGGCACGCTCCATTTCTCCGGCTCCTTGTGGATTTTAGGTAACAGGTAAAATATTCTGGGTCTGGGTGGGCCCTCACCCATAAGGTACTTTTTTTGTTTTACATTAATGACCTTTTTCTGCACCATTTCCTCTAAAATGTTTTCCACTTCCTTCGCAGTATCTACGTAGACTGGACCCTCGAGTGGACGATAGTGATCCCGCACAGACAGTTGTCTAAGACCCTCCCCGATATAATGCGCTCTGTCCAATATGACCGTAGCGTTGCCCTTATCCGCAGGTTTAATAATTATGTTAGTGTTGCTGCGTAGTTCTTTGAGGGCTTTCTTTTCCCTAATGGTGAGATTAGGGGCCCTGCCAATGCCCCAATGTAGGCTTTTGAAGGCATAGTAATCTGCCCTGATGACCTTACCGATTTCTTTCGGCAGGCTGGACAACGGGGGTTCCCAATCTGATGGGTAAGTGAATGGCACTTTGGTCTTGGGGTTCTTTTTGCCCTCAAAAAATGTTTCCAGCTTAAGTCTGCGGTGGTATGACTGCAAGTCTGCTAACAATTCCTTTTTTCTGCAGTTGGGAGGGGTTGGAATGAAAGAGAGGCCTTTCTCCAGAACGGTGGTCTGATCTTTTGTCAAAACCGAGGACTTGGACAGATTGACTATGAGCTTGTTTGAACCACATTTTGGGCTGTCAGGTGTTAACAGTTTAAATGGTTCTTCCAGTGGGTGAAGAGTGCCTTGGCCGTAGTCGGTTTCCAATGGATACCGTCCTTCTCCACCTGGAAATGTGTTGCAGCCAGAAGGGGAATAGAGATCATGTTTTTATAGATGAAGTGGTTCATATGTTCAATCGCGTCCTGTTCGGACCGTGGTAGCGTTCTGGAGAAGTTAATCAAGGGCACGATGATTGCTGTCTGAGGTAAGAGCCTTCTCGCGGTTTGGTAGGCTTTTTTGATTTCCGCTGTGGCTCTATTTTTGCACCTCTGTTTCCGGTTGTTAATCCCGAAAGCAAGTACAATCTGTTCCGGTACCAGAGTCACCGATGCCTTTTCCAGTAAATTGCTCGCATGTTGAAACTTTGCGCCCGGGAAGCAATCTATCTGGAGCTCTGGGTTATCGTACTGCGGTAGTCTAGACAGATTTGAGTCCCCAATTATTACAGTCCTCTTTTTTATAGTCAAGCTCCAATCTATCAGTTTTCTGTTTGTGTTAATATGGCGTAACGGGCGGTTCAAGGAGCCGGAAGGTGGAGTATCGGCAGGCGCGTGTAGTGTCACGGCTTGTTGTGCTGTTGTTGTCCCTGGAGACAACACCATTTGGTGTGTTTGTGGTGACTCGACTCTGTCTAAATTTAAGGGCCCAAGCGAGAATTGTTGTATTTTTGTTGTCGTAACAGACGATATCTGTTTCAGAGCACTGGATTCACCCTGTTCAAACCCCGTATGGCTGGGGTCCGACAGAGGGTCGAGTTCTTTAAGGAACAGTGACAATGGAGAAGGTATTTTCTCAGGGGTTGATGGGTCGTCGGAAAATAACAACCCGTCATTTTGGGAGTGGTTCGGCGGGCCGATAGGTGAGGGTATTGGGGGGAAGGGGGACCGCGTGGGGTCCGGTCTTCCACGGGGAGGGTTGGGTGGGGAGCCGTCAGACTCTGGTGAAGCCTCTTCACCTCGTGGAGTGGACGCCATATTATTAGCCCGTGGGTCCACTTCCTGAGGTGGAGTAGTCCCAACAGAGAGTTCCGGCACTGGGTTCTCGTGGCGGCTCTGCGGAGACCGAGTTTTATCAGAGATTTCCGCCACGGTTGCGGCGTGGCGGCTCTGAGGCACAGAGACAGTGGAAGAGTTTTCCGCCGCTCGTGATAGGTGGCGGCTCTTATGTGTCTTTTTTCTCTGCGCTATAGGTTCAAGAGCTCCCGCCTGTATGGGCTGAAGGATCTCAGGAAGGCCCTGAGGAGGAACTTCCTCCTCAAAGGACCAATCCCCTCTGACTGGAGGGGATGCGATAACCTTCTGTTGGGGGCAGAGTGTAGGAGAGGTTTGTATTGACACATTTTTGTGACTAACCATCTGTTCAACAGGGTCAACTCGAACGGAAGGCTCGACCGGAACTGGCGGTCGAGTCTGTAGAGGAGCTTGACTGGTGGAGGCGACCACCGCGGCGTAAGTGCGGGGAGGTTCCGTCGCCGAAGGCTCTGTGTCGACATTCTGTGCCGAAGTGCCATTGGTTAACGGAATTTCTGCTGTGATGAGGGCTTCCGCCTGCTCAATGGTTTCAGCGCTAACTCTACCTCTATAATTTCTACCCGCCCAATGTGAGGCTACCTCGAAGGCCTCAGGCCAATCGTCTTGATTGGTCTGAGTGCAAATTTTTTCCACAGTTGACTCGATAGTGGATTCGTAATGCTGCTCCAGAATCAACTGTGTGGTATAGGACCAGTTTTTCGCATTGCCCTGTAACAGTAGTGTCACACGCTCGTTGGTAAACGCTGGTCTCACTGTCTCAATGAGAAGGTCCGTCAGTCTGGAAAAGGTGATAGGTTGATTATTTTGTACCTTCGTGGTGACTTTCTCCAGATGGTGTACTAGACGGATGAGTTCGTAAAAGAGTTTAATAGTGTTTTTCAACTGTGGGGGGGCCGGTGTGAATTCTGGATTGCGTCTCACCTGTTTTTTTACATTAAAGCGCCCTGGTTTTGTCCCGTTTGTGTTTCTCGGTGGGGGGTAATGTCGACCATTGTCCCTATTGGTGAGATACCGAGGAGCGTTGCCCAGAGATGAATCGAAATCTCGAGTCTTAACACCATAATTATTGAAGGAGACCGTTCTAGGTCCCTGGTGGTAAGGGGCAGGGAAACGTTTGGAGGGTCCAGGCCTGGACACCTCCCTAAGGTTGGGTCTAGAAGCCTCTAGAAACCCGTTGGAGTTTGTAAACTCCCTGCTCGTGTATCTCTTTCCCCCTTTCTGTTTCTTATTTCTTTTCACAGGACGGGACTGTGGAGCGGTGTTATTTGGTTTCCTGTATGGGAAACCCCGCTCGTTGACATGCGGGCGTGCTGAGGTGTACGCAGGTGAGTAATTATAATCTCTAAAATTGGGTGTGACACTGGTGTGTCTTACTTTGAGACGAGGTGTATTCCTCTGTCTCGAACGGCCCCGGAAATTGTCCATGATAACAAAATGTTGAACTTTTTTTGTATTTTTTATTTGTTTTTTTTGTTTTTTTGTATTTTTATTGTTTTTTAGAAAAGACGAACAGGAACGAGAAAATAAAAATAAGAACCATGAACTGAAACAAAGTAAAAATGACAAAAAGTGGCCAATTGTTCAAGTCGTTCGCGACGTTTCGGTATATAAATAATACCTTCTTCAGGCTAGACTTGAACTGTTATATAAATAAAAGGAAAAAAGATATAGGTGAGATTATGTAATAGGTGTGTATATATAAATATATGTATAGGCTATAATATGTATAGAATATACTTATATATCTATATATATATATATATATATCTCTATCAATCTCACAATATGTTAAATCAGGTCAAAAATGTAACTCTGTGTTTGTTTGTGAAGGAAGAGCGAAAAGGCTGCGACCGTCTGCTGTCTCAAGTGAAAGTGAAATGGGGGCGCGCCTGAATGCGCGCCTCCTTTTATAGGCCTGCTCTGGAACAGAGAGAATGGCCCAATAAGTGATTTAAAACTCCTCTGAACCAGATATATTTGATAAAAGACAGCGAAAGGTAAGTATATGTTTGTAAAAACAAGTATAAGATGTGTTTAGTGAATAAAGTTTTTGATAAGAGTGAGATATGACTTAATTTGGTTCAGAAATGCGGGACGCCATCGGATGACGTCATCACCGCACCGACGGTACTAAACTAAAACTGTGTTAAAAATAGTCTTAGGAACAAGTAAAAAATCTGAAAATAAAGATTTATGATTGAAATATTTTATACTGTCCTTCTATAAAAAGGGTTAGGATGAACAACTCCTGGAAACATGTGTTTTATGAGTGGTCTCGGCGACGACATCGTTTCGAGCGGGACGACATCGTTTCGAGCGGGACGACATCGTTTCGAGCGGGACGACATCGTTTCAAACGGGACGACATCGTTTTATTCACGTTTGGACAACAATGTTGTCAATAACAGTCATGGACATCCCAGAAAATCCTGAAAACGAGGATTATGACTGAAATATATAAAAACAATATTTTTTTATAAAAACCTATATGGTTTTATATGGTGATAATGAAGAATATATTAATATAATGAATAAATGTCTTCCTTCTCAATACCTTTTTAGAGAGAGCCAAAGGGACAATATGTGTTTAAAAAAGGAAAGGTGATGATCTTTAGCTACTAGATTGTAAATACCTATATATTCACATGAGAAAATATTTTCTTTAAATGACAGATTGAATATAAAATAATGGCAGTGTATGTTATATCATAGGGGACAGAGGACACGGCAAATTGTCCGCCATCTTCGACCCAGGGCCAACCAAAAGCTCAGAGGTGGCGGCACGGGCTTGGTTAGGGGAATGAAAAATCCAAGATCAAGGAACCTAAGGTCCCTGAAATGGTTATGCGCAGTCCAGCCTTCAACTGACCACTAAAGGTGACCCGAGGTCAAAGACAGCCAACCACCATGCGTCCCAGGTCCCGTTGCAAAAGGCTGTCAATGGGTAGGTTTTATGTGTGTATGTGTACTATATATACACATTCAGCCATTTATGCTTTAAACCCACATTGTATTTCATATCACCACAAATTGTTTTTCTTTTTTGCAGATGTCCACTATGAGGGCTACGCCAGAGAGGGCTGGATCCGAGCGGGGTGTGGCATCGAGGGTTGCCACGGACCCCAGGTGAGTGGGGTAGGTTTTAGGGAGTTTGTTGGTGTGGGGTTAGCATAATGGAGGGCTATATAACCGCTGTAATGCTACAAGGGGTATTAGGGGTAGGGTTAGGGGTAGGGTTAGGGGTAGGGGTAGGGGTAGGGGTAGGGTTAGGGGTAGGGGTAGGGTTAGGGGTAGGGGTAGGGTTAGGGGTAGGGGTAGGGTTAGGGGTAGGGTTAGGGGTAGGGGTAGGGTTAGGGTTAGGGTTAGGGGTAGGGTTAGGGGTAGGGGTAGGGGTAGGGGTAGGGTTAGGGTTAGGGTTAGGGGTAGGGGTAGGGGTAGGGTTAGGGTTAGGGGTAGGGGTAGGGTTAGGGTTAGGGTTAGGGTTCATTTAGGCCTCTCGGGTGCACTGTGTCCAGACGTTTAATCCAGGTGCTCTCTGCCCTGAGTCTCTCATTCAGGGACCAAGCTGGATTGGATTGGAGCGCAGTGACTTTGAAAGAAGACAAGCCATGGGCCAGGAAGTGCTGCACAAGGTGTCGTCGCTTATCGATGCCGTGTACAATGTTGTGTACGTGTTGATAAGCCCTGACCCGGAGTTCATTTTTCGTCTGGCCGACGTATTGTCTTCTGCATTTCACACAGAAGACCAGGTAAACACAGTTTGACGTTTCGTGAGTCAGAGGTCGAGGGATTTTGAAAATCTTTTTACTGAATCTGCTCATAACCCACTTGGTATGCACAAAGTATTTACAGCGACCCACACGGCCCTGGGATCTGGAGGTGTTCAATTTACTTTGGACGAGCCTGTCCTTGAGATTCCCGTTGCGTTTATAGGCTGCAATTGGCCTGTGGTGCTGAAGGAACTTTGTGGGCCCTAAGAACTTGAGGAAATTTTCCTTAATGGCCAAATTGAGGGAAACACACTGGCTAGAATAGAGTGACGTAAAGGGGATAATCTTGTGCCTGTTTTGCATCTCTGTAGCCAGTGGTTTTTTTGGCTCATTAAAACTCTTTAATATTCTTCTCAGGAAGGATCTCCCGTAACCACGGTACCTGAGTGCTTGGAACAAGGTATTTGTGGCCTCGTGGAATGAGCTGGACTGTGAGCAAATTCTTTTAAATCTTAATAGTTGTGATTTAATGATCCCTCTAAATGTATGTTTTGGATGGAAGCTGTCTCTGTGCAACAAAGAGTGTGTGTCAGTTTCTTTAAAATAGACTTTGAAGTCTAATTGACCCGTTTCATTAAATCTAGGTCCCTTGTACGAGACAACATCCAAAAAATTGACCTCTGACTTGTCTATACTGTATTTTACACTGATAGACTCCTGGTGTGCGTTGAGATGGGCGATAAAAGTGAGAAAATCCTCCATCGAGTAGGTCCAGACTCCCCAGATGTCATCCAGAAAACGGAAGTACGCCAACGGTTTCATGGCAGTGGTCGCGAGGGCCGTTTGCTCCCAATCCGCCATGAAAATGTTGGCGTATGATGGCGCAAACTTTTTCCCCATGGCCGTTCCCTTGACCTGTAAGTAGAACTTAGAATCAAATTCGAAATCGTTTTTGGTCAGGTTTATCTCCAGTAATTTTAGGAGGTACTCATCTGGTCTATGGGGGTCGGGGTATTTTTCCATGAACTTTTTAACTGATCTAAGGCCTGTGGGGGTATCAATATTAGTGTATAAGCTATCTATATCAATAGTGAACAGGAAAGAGTTTTGTGGAATTTTAAGTTGGCCAATTTTGGAAATGAAGTCGTATGTGTCTTTCAGATAACTTGGATGCCTGGTGGAGAGAGGGTTGAGGAAGTGTTCAATGTACTCCGCCGTGCGGTACGTCTCGCTGTTACAATCAGACACTATTGGCCGGCCGGGTGGAACTACGAAAGGCACGCTCCATTTCTCCGGCTCCTTGTGGATTTTAGGTAACAGGTAAAATATTCTGGGTCTGGGTGGGCCCTCACCCATAAGGTACTTTTTTTGTTTTACATTAATGACCTTTTTCTGCACCATTTCCTCTAAAATGTTTTCCACTTCCTTCGCAGTATCTACGTAGACTGGACCCTCGAGTGGACGATAGTGATCCCGCACAGACAGTTGTCTAAGACCCTCCCCGATATAATGCGCTCTGTCCAATATGACCGTAGCGTTGCCCTTATCCGCAGGTTTAATAATTATGTTAGTGTTGCTGCGTAGTTCGAGGGCTTTCTTTTCCCTAATGGTGAGATTAGGGGCCCTGCCAATGCCCCAATGTAGGCTTTTGAAGGCATAGTAATCTGCCCTGATGACCTTACCGATTTCTTTCGGCAGGCTGGACAACGGGGGTTCCCAATCTGATGGGTAAGTGAATGGCACTTTGGTCTTGGGGTTCTTTTTGCCCTCAAAAAATTTTTCCAGCTTAAGTCTGCGGTGGTATGACTGCAAGTCTGCTAACAATTCCTTTTTTCTGCAGTTGGGAGGGGTTGGAATGAAAGAGAGGCCTTTCTCCAGAACGGTGGTCTGATCTTTTGTCAAAACCGAGGACTTGGACAGATTGACTATGAGCTTGTTTGAACCACATTTTGGGCTGTCAGGTGTTAACAGTTTAAATGGTTCTTCCAGTGGGTGAAGAGTGCCTTGGCCGTAGTCGGTTTCCAATGGATACCGTCCTTCTCCACCTGGAAATGTGTTGCAGCCAGAAGGGGAATAGAGATCATGTTTTTATAGATGAAGTGGTTCATATGTTCAATCACGTCCTGTTCGGACCGTGGTAGCGTTCTGGAGAAGTTAATCAAGGGCACGATGATTGCTGTCTGAGGTAAGAGCCTTCTCGCGGTTTGGTAGGCTTTTTTGATTTCCGCTGTGGCTCTATTTTTGCACCTCTGTTTCCGGTTGTTAATCCCGAAAGCAAGTACAATCTGTTCCGGTACCAGAGTCACCGATGCCTTTTCCAGTAAATTGCTCGCATGTTGAAACTTTGCGCCCGGGAAGCAATCTATCTGGAGCTCTGGGTTATCGTACTGCGGTAGTCTAGACAGATTTGAGTCCCCAATTATTACAGTCCTCTTTTTTATAGTCAAGCTCCAATCTATCAGTTTTCTGTTTGTGTTAATATGGCGTAACGGGCGGTTCAAGGAGCCGGAAGGTGGAGTATCGGCAGGCGCGTGTAGTGTCACGGCTTGTTGTGCTGTTGTTGTCCCTGGAGACAACACCATTTGGTGTGTTTGTGGTGACTCGACTCTGTCTAAATTTAAGGGCCCAAGCGAGAATTGTTGTATTTTTGTTGTCGTAACAGACGATATCTGTTTCAGAGCACTGGATTCACCCTGTTCAAACCCCGTATGGCTGGGGTCCGACAGAGGGTCGAGTTCTTTAAGGAACAGTGACAATGGAGAAGGTATTTTCTCAGGGGTTGATGGGTCGTCGGAAAATAACAACCCGTCATTTTGGGAGTGGTTCGGCGGGCCGATAGGTGAGGGTATTGGGGGGAAGGGGGACCACGTGGGGTCCGGTCTTCCACGGGGAGGGTTGGGTGGGGAGCCGTCAGACTCTGGTGAAGCCTCTTCACCTCGTGGAGTGGACGCCATATTATTAGCCCGTGGGTCCACTTCCTGAGGTGGAGTAGTCCCAACAGAGAGTTCCGGCACTGGGTTCTCGTGGCGGCTCTGCGGAGACCGAGTTTTATCAGAGATTTCCGCCACGGTTGTGGCGTGGCGGCTCTGAGGCACAGAGACAGTGGAAGAGTTTTCCGCCGCTCGTGATAGGTGGCGGCTCTTATGTGTCTTTTTTCTCTGCCCTATAGGTTCAAGAGCTCCCGCCTGTATGGGCTGAAGGATCTCAGGAAGGCCCTGAGGAGGAACTTCCTCCTCAAAGGACCAATCCCCTCTGACTGGAGGGGATGCGATAACCTTCTGTTGGGGGCAGAGTGTAGGAGAGGTTTGTATTGACACATTTTTGTGACTAACCATCTGTTCAACAGGGTCAACTCGAACGGAAGGCTCGACCGGAACTGGCGGTCGAGTCTGTAGAGGAGCTTGACTGGTGGAGGCGACCACCGCGGCGTAAGTGCGGGGAGGTTCCGTCGCCGAAGGCTCTGTGTCGACATTCTGTGCCGAAGTGCCATTGGTTAACGGAATTTCTGCTGTGATGAGGGCTTCCGCCTGCTCAATGGTTTCAGCGCTAACTCTACCTCTATAATTTCTACCCGCCCAATGTGAGGCTACCTCGAAGGCCTCAGGCCAATCGTCTTGATTGGTCTGAGTGCGAATTTTTTCCACAGTTGACTCGATAGTGGATTCGTAATGCTGCTCCAGA
>CM077197.1:45639846-45681185 GCA_039654625.1 Rhinogobio ventralis
AGAGAGGGGTCAGATGTCCAGGGGTAATGTCCAGAGGGTTGTGAGGGGTAGGGTTAGGGTTAGAGAGGGGTCAGATGTCCAGGGGTGATGTCCAGAGGGTTGTTAATTTAAATTTTCTTGAGAGATTTACAATTAGTTTGTTTTGTTCCCGTTTTGGACTCTCACAAATCAACAGTCCAAATGGGCTCTCCAGTGTTGTAGCATTGCCTTGGCCGTTAGGGCCTTCCAGTGTATCCCATCACTCTCCACCAAAAATTGTTCAATGGGGAGCGGCGGGATACAACTGGTATTTTTCTTTATGTGAGTGTTAAGGTGTTCAATCATAATTTGCTCGTAGAGTGGTAGTGTTCTAGCAAAATTGATCAGTGGAAAGAAAACTTCCGTGTTAGGAAGTCTCTTAGCAACAGCCTTTCGGGCCTTTTGCAGTTCAGTAATAGCCGCAATCCTATACCTCTGTTGCCTATTGTTAAAACCAAAGGATAGGATGATCTTTTCAGGCTGTACTGCAATTGTGGCTTTTTCAATTAGGTTGGCTGCATGCTGTAGTTTAGCTCCTGGGAAGCTGTCGACCTGTAGGTCGGGGCAATTGTAGGTCGGCAATTTGAATACGTTGGAGTCTCCGATTATGACATATTTTTTGTCCAATGTGAGACTCCAATCTGCCATTTTTTTGCCTGTGTTTATGTGTCTCGTGGGCCCGGTTGTGGGACCGTCATTGTCAGAAACTATAATCTGCACATTTGTGGTGTTTGTCTCATTTGTGGTGTACATTCCACTAATAGGTGCTAACACTGGGAGATTTTCTGTTCTCTCTTCATTATTAATGTGAGGGCCCTCTGGTGGAGCTGTCCCAGAGGGATCTTCTATTCTGACTTTTCTACCCCTATCTATGCGGGGTCTAAGAGGAATTTTGGCAAGTAAGGCCTGTCTGGGCCTTGGTTGAGGAGTGTGGTGTGAGGTGCTGGCTTCACATTGTGCAGGCTCCACTATCGTTCTTTGTGGAACATCAGAGCTTTGATGAGGTTCATTGTCCTCGAGAAATCTGGATAGAGGTGAGAGGCCCTGTATAGGTTCCTCTGAGTTTTCAGCGTAAAGAAAAACACTCAGTGGGGATGAGTGATCTGAGCCTCTGAAAACTGATTGCGTTAGAGGTGCAATGAGTTGGGGTGAACTTTCCCCATTATTGGGCTCTTCCTCAGAAGCATCTAGCTCTTCCATCCGTGCCCCCTCCTGGTGTGGTGAAGTATTTACATCCCGGCGTTGTGGTGCTTCACCAGAGATGGTGGGAGCATCGTCAGGAGGAACTATTTGGACTCTGCAGGGTCCAGCTGTTCTCTGTTTTCTTGGGGACGGAACTGGGGCCTGTATGGGCCTAAGTATCACCCTTGGGTCTAATGGATTGTATTCTTCTTCCTCATCAAAAGACCAGTCCCCACGTCGTTGTGGAGAGCTCACAGAGGTTAGAAATGTGGGTGATGTTTGGACCTCTATGTGCTGTACACCCTTTTTGGGGCGGACAGAGACTTGTGGTGGTATTAGAGAAGGAGGGCCCTGGAACAGAGTGGGGGGAGAGGTGGAAGAAGTAGAAGGCCTTGAAGCTGCTACTTGTGCATATGTTCGAGGGCTCGACGATTCCGTTTCGACTGGATTCACTGGATGTTGAGGGTGAGTCACAGTTTCTTCCTCGAATAGTTCAGCTGTGATAAGAGCTTCAGCCTGCTCCACAGTATCAGTGCTAACTTTGCCCCTGTAATTTTTCTCTGTCCAGGTTGAAGCCACTTCAAACGCCTGAGGCCAGTCTGCCTGGTCGGTTTGTTCACGGATTTTCTTCATGGTGGATTCAATCAGGTATTCGTAATGTTGTTCTAAAATTAATTGAGTTGTGTATGACCAGTTTTTTGCGTTGCCCTTCAGTAATTGGTTGACTTGTTCACATGGGAAGGCCGGTTTAACCGTATTGGCCAATAGGTTGGTCAGCCTCTGGAATGTGATGGGCTGGTTATCTTCGACTTTTGTTGTTACTTTTCCCAGGTGGTGAACCAATCTGATCAGTTGGTACATTAATTTAATGGTGTTTTTGAGTTTGGGGGGGGCTGGGATGAAATCTGTATTCTGTTGTGTTGTTCTTTTTGTTGCGTGATTCTGTTTTCCCCGGCCTTGGGTTCTTTTCTGTGGGAAATTTTGTGTATTTTTATTATTTTTAAATCCATGGTTAAGTGAAGCTCTGTAGTGTGGGACCTGTTTGGGTCTCTGCTCCTCATAATATTCCTGTTCATTTTGGTGTTCAATTTTATTTCTGTTCTGAATGGTTTTATTTCTCTGATTGTGATGTTTTTGGATCTGTTTACTCTGAGGTCTGTATGGACCTTCTGCCTGACCTGATCGTTGAAGATTGCGCACCTCTCTATAAGGGCGATGTGAATCACTCAAAGATTTGAAGTGATTTGCATTGTATTTATTTATATTTGGATCACGTGTGTATCTGTATGGATCACCGGATCCCTCATTCATTCTCTGCACATACCCTGTTTTTTGAGGGTCTGTGTTTTTAGGACGAGAGAAAAAATTATTATTCCTCCTCGTTCCATAGTTGGGTGTTGTATTTCTCTGCCTTGGGCGAGTATATGGTGCAGGACGCTGTCTTGCTCGTCCCCTAAGGCTTTCCATCATTTAACACACCAACAGAAAAATCAGAGAATGAGAAATAATCAGGATTTTTTATAAAGGAATGAGATTAAAGCAGAAATTGGAATGATAAAAGTGAAAATAATGGATATAAAGTGAAAATAATGGATTGAAAAATAAAATTTAAAGAAAAAATAGGAGAAAATAATTTTTTAAGGATCAGTTCAAGCCAAAACGCGACGTTTCGGTACAAATAGTACCTTCTTCAGGCTGGCTTGAACAATTTTATCAAAAATACCGGTATAGTATGGAGAAATACTGAATATAATAGCAGTTTGTAGAGAGTCGACCGTCCGTGGCTATAGTGGATCAGCGAGTGAGCCGCGGAGCCGTCCCGACCCTTTAAATAGCCTGCCCGTGTGGGCGTGGCCCGGTGCGAGCTTAAAAGTGCTAAAATAAGCCTTTACAATCTCGCAAAAAATCGGGAAAGTGATCGAACTGCTGTAGGGGATGTTTTGTGAGATGATCCGATCCGAGATTAAAGTAAATTGGAGAGATTAAAGGTGTTTTAAGCTTATTTTTGCTGTTTTGTTGGAGTGGGTGACGTCACTTTCGCGGAGAACGGAGTGGCATCCTTTGAAAATGCGTCCCGGTAGAGTTGTATGAATGGGTGACGTCACTGTTTCCGAAAATGGAATAGCATCTTTTGAAAATGCATCCTGTATCTGTCCCATACATTTGAACGAAAACAATGTTGTAAAAGTTTGTATCATACCAGAAAATATGAAATAAAGTCTCCAAAATATAAGAATATAACTGTTCCTTGTCCTTTTTATGGTTTTATACAATATAGTTTTAGATATGTGAATATATAATCCTTGTTGTATTGATTTACATGAAGTGTGTACATATATATACACACATAAACACACACACACACATATACATACACTCACATACACGTATATATTGGTGTGTGCATTTTATCCTTATAGGATAGTGTTAATGAACCATTTATATGGTTTTACTCCAGGGAATGATTTTAATCATGAAGGGAGTTGTCTGGGTGAGTGCCCTTACTAGTGTGCTTAGGTGAAATAACCTGATTTTTCTTTTTTATTTAAGGAAAAAGTGAGTAGAGAAGTAAAAGAAGGATAGGAGGTCTGGGACGAGAATTCAACCCGATCCCAACCATTGCCAAAGTTCAGAGAGGGAGGCTCAGGCTGAGTTAGGATTTTTGTAATTCCAATCAACAGGTCCCGGAGGCCCTGAAGACGGTTGTGCACGGTCCATCCTTTCCGCTGACCGCTTTGGAATAGTGTGGGATCAGGAGGAATCCCGCCATAAGCTCCCATTTGTTCTATTTTTGTTTAAAGGTGGTATTATTTATTTATTTATTTGTTTCTCTATCTATTCTTTTATCTATGTATATATAAAATATATATATATATATATATATACATATGTATGTATATTTTTGTTTTTTTCTCCCCATCTCTGTACAATCATGTGTAAAAAATGAATGAATGAAGAGAATCCCTATTCTGGTGTACCAGTGACCTCTTAGTGTTGGAAAGTGTTTAGACCTTCTTTATAGATGTATAGGTAGGTTCATTTTTGTTGATTTTCTGTTGAGGTCATGGGTTGCTGGCCCCAGGTTCATATGGCCAGGGGTGATGTCCAGAGGGTTGTGAGGGGTAGGGTTAGGGTTAGAGAGGGGTCAGATGTCCAGGGGTATTGTCCAGAGGGTTGTGAGGGGTAGGGTTAGGGTTAGAGAGGGGTCAGATGTCCAGGGCTAATATCCAGAGGGTTGTGAGGGGTAGGGTTAGGGTTAGAGAGGGGTCAGATGTCCAGGGGTAATGTCCAGAGGGTTGTGAGGGGTAGGGTTAGGGTTAGAGAGGGGTGTCAGATGTCCAGGGGTATTGTCCAGAGGGTTGTGAGGGGTAGGGTTAGGGTTAGAGAGGGGTCAGATGTCCAGGGCTAATATCCAGAGGGTTGTGAGGGGTAGGTTTTAGGTGTAGAGAGGGGTCAGATGTCCAGGGGTAATGTCCAGAGGCCAGGGGTATTGTCCAGAGGGTTGTGAGGGGTAGGGTTAGGGTTAGAGAGGGGTCAGATGTCCAGGGCTAATATCCAGAGGGTTGTGAGGGGTAGGTTTTAGGTGTAGAGAGGGGTCAGATGTCCAGGGGTAATGTCCAGAGGGTTGTGAGGGGTAGGGTTAGGGTTAGAGAGGGGTCAGATGTCCAGGGGTAATGTCCAGAGGGTTGTGAGGGGTAGGGTTAGGGTTAGAGAGGGGTCAGAATTGTCCAGAGGGTTGTGAGGGGTAGGGTTAGGGTTAGAGAGGGGTCAGATGTCCAGGGCTAATATCCAGAGGGTTGTGAGGGGTAGGTTTTAGGTGTAGAGAGGGGTCAGATGTCCAGGGGTAATGTCCAGAGGGTTGTGAGGGGTAGGGTTAGGGTTAGAGAGGGGTCAGATGTCCAGGGGTAATGTCCAGAGGGTTGTGAGGGGTAGGGTTAGGGTTAGAGAGGGGTCAGATGTCCAGGGGTATTGTCCAGAGGGTTGTGAGGGGTAGGGTTAGGGTTAGAGAGGGGTCAGATGTCCAGGGCTAATATCCAGAGGGTTGTGAGGGGTAGGTTTTAGGTGTAGAGAGGGGTCAGATGTCCAGGGGTAATGTCCAGAGGGTTGTGAGGGGTAGGGTTAGGGTTAGAGAGGGGTCAGATGTCCAGGGGTGATGTCCAGAGGGTTGTTAATTTAAATTTTCTTGAGAGATTTACAATTAGTTTGTTTTGTTCCCGTTTTGGACTCTCACAAATCAACAGTCCAAATGGGCTCTCCAGTGTTGTAGCATTGCCTTGGCCGTTAGGGCCTTCCAGTGTATCCCATCACTCTCCACCAAAAATTGTTCAATGGGGAGCGGCGGGATACAACTGGTATTTTTCTTTATGTGAGTGTTAAGGTGTTCAATCATAATTTGCTCGTAGAGTGGTAGTGTTCTAGCAAAATTGATCAGTGGAAAGAAAACTTCCGTGTTAGGAAGTCTCTTAGCAACAGCCTTTCGGGCCTTTTGCAGTTCAGTAATAGCCGCAATCCTATACCTCTGTTGCCTATTGTTAAAACCAAAGGATAGGATGATCTTTTCAGGCTGTACTGCAATTGTGGCTTTTTCAATTAGGTTGGCTGCATGCTGTAGTTTAGCTCCTGGGAAGCTGTCGACCTGTAGGTCGGGGCAATTGTAGGTCGGCAATTTGAATACGTTGGAGTCTCCGATTATGACATATTTTTTGTCCAATGTGAGACTCCAATCTGCCATTTTTTTGCCTGTGTTTATGTGTCTCGTGGGCCCGGTTGTGGGACCGTCATTGTCAGAAACTATAATCTGCACATTTGTGGTGTTTGTCTCATTTGTGGTGTACATTCCACTAATAGGTGCTAACACTGGGAGATTTTCTGTTCTCTCTTCATTATTAATGTGAGGGCCCTCTGGTGGAGCTGTCCCAGAGGGATCTTCTATTCTGACTTTTCTACCCCTATCTATGCGGGGTCTAAGAGGAATTTTGGCAAGTAAGGCCTGTCTGGGCCTTGGTTGAGGAGTGTGGTGTGAGGTGCTGGCTTCACATTGTGCAGGCTCCACTATCGTTCTTTGTGGAACATCAGAGCTTTGATGAGGTTCATTGTCCTCGAGAAATCTGGATAGAGGTGAGAGGCCCTGTATAGGTTCCTCTGAGTTTTCAGCGTAAAGAAAAACACTCAGTGGGGATGAGTGATCTGAGCCTCTGAAAACTGATTGCGTTAGAGGTGCAATGAGTTGGGGTGAACTTTCCCCATTATTGGGCTCTTCCTCAGAAGCATCTAGCTCTTCCATCCGTGCCCCCTCCTGGTGTGGTGAAGTATTTACATCCCGGCGTTGTGGTGCTTCACCAGAGATGGTGGGAGCATCGTCAGGAGGAACTATTTGGACTCTGCAGGGTCCAGCTGTTCTCTGTTTTCTTGGGGACGGAACTGGGGCCTGTATGGGCCTAAGTATCACCCTTGGGTCTAATGGATTGTATTCTTCTTCCTCATCAAAAGACCAGTCCCCACGTCGTTGTGGAGAGCTCACAGAGGTTAGAAATGTGGGTGATGTTTGGACCTCTATGTGCTGTACACCCTTTTTGGGGCGGACAGAGACTTGTGGTGGTATTAGAGAAGGAGGGCCCTGGAACAGAGTGGGGGGAGAGGTGGAAGAAGTAGAAGGCCTTGAAGCTGCTACTTGTGCATATGTTCGAGGGCTCGACGATTCCGTTTCGACTGGATTCACTGGATGTTGAGGGTGAGTCACAGTTTCTTCCTCGAATAGTTCAGCTGTGATAAGAGCTTCAGCCTGCTCCACAGTATCAGTGCTAACTTTGCCCCTGTAATTTTTCTCTGTCCAGGTTGAAGCCACTTCAAACGCCTGAGGCCAGTCTGCCTGGTCGGTTTGTTCACGGATTTTCTTCATGGTGGATTCAATCAGGTATTCGTAATGTTGTTCTAAAATTAATTGAGTTGTGTATGACCAGTTTTTTGCGTTGCCCTTCAGTAATTGGTTGACTTGTTCACATGGGAAGGCCGGTTTAACCGTATTGGCCAATAGGTTGGTCAGCCTCTGGAATGTGATGGGCTGGTTATCTTCGACTTTTGTTGTTACTTTTCCCAGGTGGTGAACCAATCTGATCAGTTGGTACATTAATTTAATGGTGTTTTTGAGTTTGGGGGGGGCTGGGATGAAATCTGTATTCTGTTGTGTTGTTCTTTTTGTTGCGTGATTCTGTTTTCCCCGGCCTTGGGTTCTTTTCTGTGGGAAATTTTGTGTATTTTTATTATTTTTAAATCCATGGTTAAGTGAAGCTCTGTAGTGTGGGACCTGTTTGGGTCTCTGCTCCTCATAATATTCCTGTTCATTTTGGTGTTCAATTTTATTTCTGTTCTGAATGGTTTTATTTCTCTGATTGTGATGTTTTTGGATCTGTTTACTCTGAGGTCTGTATGGACCTTCTGCCTGACCTGATCGTTGAAGATTGCGCACCTCTCTATAAGGGCGATGTGAATCACTCAAAGATTTGAAGTGATTTGCATTGTATTTATTTATATTTGGATCACGTGTGTATCTGTATGGATCACCGGATCCCTCATTCATTCTCTGCACATACCCTGTTTTTTGAGGGTCTGTGTTTTTAGGACGAGAGAAAAAATTATTATTCCTCCTCGTTCCATAGTTGGGTGTTGTATTTCTCTGCCTTGGGCGAGTATATGGTGCAGGACGCTGTCTTGCTCGTCCCCTAAGGCTTTCCATCATTTAACACACCAACAGAAAAATCAGAGAATGAGAAATAATCAGGATTTTTTATAAAGGAATGAGATTAAAGCAGAAATTGGAATGATAAAAGTGAAAATAATGGATATAAAGTGAAAATAATGGATTGAAAAATAAAATTTAAAGAAAAAATAGGAGAAAATAATTTTTTAAGGATCAGTTCAAGCCAAAACGCGACGTTTCGGTACAAATAGTACCTTCTTCAGGCTGGCTTGAACAATTTTATCAAAAATACCGGTATAGTATGGAGAAATACTGAATATAATAGCAGTTTGTAGAGAGTCGACCGTCCGTGGCTATAGTGGATCAGCGAGTGAGCCGCGGAGCCGTCCCGACCCTTTAAATAGCCTGCCCGTGTGGGCGTGGCCCGGTGCGAGCTTAAAAGTGCTAAAATAAGCCTTTACAATCTCGCAAAAAATCGGGAAAGTGATCGAACTGCTGTAGGGGATGTTTTGTGAGATGATCCGATCCGAGATTAAAGTAAATTGGAGAGATTAAAGGTGTTTTAAGCTTATTTTTGCTGTTTTGTTGGAGTGGGTGACGTCACTTTCGCGGAGAACGGAGTGGCATCCTTTGAAAATGCGTCCCGGTAGAGTTGTATGAATGGGTGACGTCACTGTTTCCGAAAATGGAATAGCATCTTTTGAAAATGCATCCTGTATCTGTCCCATACATTTGAACGAAAACAATGTTGTAAAAGTTTGTATCATACCAGAAAATATGAAATAAAGTCTCCAAAATATAAGAATATAACTGTTCCTTGTCCTTTTTATGGTTTTATACAATATAGTTTTAGATATGTGAATATATAATCCTTGTTGTATTGATTTACATGAAGTGTGTACATATATATACACACATAAACACACACACACACATATACATACACTCACATACACGTATATATTGGTGTGTGCATTTTATCCTTATAGGATAGTGTTAATGAACCATTTATATGGTTTTACTCCAGGGAATGATTTTAATCATGAAGGGAGTTGTCTGGGTGAGTGCCCTTACTAGTGTGCTTAGGTGAAATAACCTGATTTTTCTTTTTTATTTAAGGAAAAAGTGAGTAGAGAAGTAAAAGAAGGATAGGAGGTCTGGGACGAGAATTCAACCCGATCCCAACCATTGCCAAAGTTCAGAGAGGGAGGCTCAGGCTGAGTTAGGATTTTTGTAATTCCAATCAACAGGTCCCGGAGGCCCTGAAGACGGTTGTGCACGGTCCATCCTTTCCGCTGACCGCTTTGGAATAGTGTGGGATCAGGAGGAATCCCGCCATAAGCTCCCATTTGTTCTATTTTTGTTTAAAGGTGGTATTATTTATTTATTTATTTGTTTCTCTATCTATTCTTTTATCTATGTATATATAAAATATATATATATATATATATATACATATGTATGTATATTTTTGTTTTTTTCTCCCCATCTCTGTACAATCATGTGTAAAAAATGAATGAATGAAGAGAATCCCTATTCTGGTGTACCAGTGACCTCTTAGTGTTGGAAAGTGTTTAGACCTTCTTTATAGATGTATAGGTAGGTTCATTTTTGTTGATTTTCTGTTGAGGTCATGGGTTGCTGGCCCCAGGTTCATATGGCCAGGGGTGATGTCCAGAGGGTTGTGAGGGGTAGGGTTAGGGTTAGAGAGGGGTCAGATGTCCAGGGGTATTGTCCAGAGGGTTGTGAGGGGTAGGGTTAGGGTTAGAGAGGGGTCAGATGTCCAGGGCTAATATCCAGAGGGTTGTGAGGGGTAGGGTTAGGGTTAGAGAGGGGTCAGATGTCCAGGGGTAATGTCCAGAGGGTTGTGAGGGGTAGGGTTAGGGTTAGAGAGGGGTGTCAGATGTCCAGGGGTATTGTCCAGAGGGTTGTGAGGGGTAGGGTTAGGGTTAGAGAGGGGTCAGATGTCCAGGGCTAATATCCAGAGGGTTGTGAGGGGTAGGTTTTAGGTGTAGAGAGGGGTCAGATGTCCAGGGGTAATGTCCAGAGGCCAGGGGTATTGTCCAGAGGGTTGTGAGGGGTAGGGTTAGGGTTAGAGAGGGGTCAGATGTCCAGGGCTAATATCCAGAGGGTTGTGAGGGGTAGGTTTTAGGTGTAGAGAGGGGTCAGATGTCCAGGGGTAATGTCCAGAGGGTTGTGAGGGGTAGGGTTAGGGTTAGAGAGGGGTCAGATGTCCAGGGGTAATGTCCAGAGGGTTGTGAGGGGTAGGGTTAGGGTTAGAGAGGGGTCAGAATTGTCCAGAGGGTTGTGAGGGGTAGGGTTAGGGTTAGAGAGGGGTCAGATGTCCAGGGCTAATATCCAGAGGGTTGTGAGGGGTAGGTTTTAGGTGTAGAGAGGGGTCAGATGTCCAGGGGTAATGTCCAGAGGGTTGTGAGGGGTAGGGTTAGGGTTAGAGAGGGGTCAGATGTCCAGGGGTAATGTCCAGAGGGTTGTGAGGGGTAGGGTTAGGGTTAGAGAGGGGTCAGATGTCCAGGGGTATTGTCCAGAGGGTTGTGAGGGGTAGGGTTAGGGTTAGAGAGGGGTCAGATGTCCAGGGCTAATATCCAGAGGGTTGTGAGGGGTAGGTTTTAGGTGTAGAGAGGGGTCAGATGTCCAGGGGTAATGTCCAGAGGGTTGTGAGGGGTAGGGTTAGGGTTAGAGAGGGGTCAGATGTCCAGGGGTGATGTCCAGAGGGTTGTTAATTTAAATTTTCTTGAGAGATTTACAATTAGTTTGTTTTGTTCCCGTTTTGGACTCTCACAAATCAACAGTCCAAATGGGCTCTCCAGTGTTGTAGCATTGCCTTGGCCGTTAGGGCCTTCCAGTGTATCCCATCACTCTCCACCAAAAATTGTTCAATGGGGAGCGGCGGGATACAACTGGTATTTTTCTTTATGTGAGTGTTAAGGTGTTCAATCATAATTTGCTCGTAGAGTGGTAGTGTTCTAGCAAAATTGATCAGTGGAAAGAAAACTTCCGTGTTAGGAAGTCTCTTAGCAACAGCCTTTCGGGCCTTTTGCAGTTCAGTAATAGCCGCAATCCTATACCTCTGTTGCCTATTGTTAAAACCAAAGGATAGGATGATCTTTTCAGGCTGTACTGCAATTGTGGCTTTTTCAATTAGGTTGGCTGCATGCTGTAGTTTAGCTCCTGGGAAGCTGTCGACCTGTAGGTCGGGGCAATTGTAGGTCGGCAATTTGAATACGTTGGAGTCTCCGATTATGACATATTTTTTGTCCAATGTGAGACTCCAATCTGCCATTTTTTTGCCTGTGTTTATGTGTCTCGTGGGCCCGGTTGTGGGACCGTCATTGTCAGAAACTATAATCTGCACATTTGTGGTGTTTGTCTCATTTGTGGTGTACATTCCACTAATAGGTGCTAACACTGGGAGATTTTCTGTTCTCTCTTCATTATTAATGTGAGGGCCCTCTGGTGGAGCTGTCCCAGAGGGATCTTCTATTCTGACTTTTCTACCCCTATCTATGCGGGGTCTAAGAGGAATTTTGGCAAGTAAGGCCTGTCTGGGCCTTGGTTGAGGAGTGTGGTGTGAGGTGCTGGCTTCACATTGTGCAGGCTCCACTATCGTTCTTTGTGGAACATCAGAGCTTTGATGAGGTTCATTGTCCTCGAGAAATCTGGATAGAGGTGAGAGGCCCTGTATAGGTTCCTCTGAGTTTTCAGCGTAAAGAAAAACACTCAGTGGGGATGAGTGATCTGAGCCTCTGAAAACTGATTGCGTTAGAGGTGCAATGAGTTGGGGTGAACTTTCCCCATTATTGGGCTCTTCCTCAGAAGCATCTAGCTCTTCCATCCGTGCCCCCTCCTGGTGTGGTGAAGTATTTACATCCCGGCGTTGTGGTGCTTCACCAGAGATGGTGGGAGCATCGTCAGGAGGAACTATTTGGACTCTGCAGGGTCCAGCTGTTCTCTGTTTTCTTGGGGACGGAACTGGGGCCTGTATGGGCCTAAGTATCACCCTTGGGTCTAATGGATTGTATTCTTCTTCCTCATCAAAAGACCAGTCCCCACGTCGTTGTGGAGAGCTCACAGAGGTTAGAAATGTGGGTGATGTTTGGACCTCTATGTGCTGTACACCCTTTTTGGGGCGGACAGAGACTTGTGGTGGTATTAGAGAAGGAGGGCCCTGGAACAGAGTGGGGGGAGAGGTGGAAGAAGTAGAAGGCCTTGAAGCTGCTACTTGTGCATATGTTCGAGGGCTCGACGATTCCGTTTCGACTGGATTCACTGGATGTTGAGGGTGAGTCACAGTTTCTTCCTCGAATAGTTCAGCTGTGATAAGAGCTTCAGCCTGCTCCACAGTATCAGTGCTAACTTTGCCCCTGTAATTTTTCTCTGTCCAGGTTGAAGCCACTTCAAACGCCTGAGGCCAGTCTGCCTGGTCGGTTTGTTCACGGATTTTCTTCATGGTGGATTCAATCAGGTATTCGTAATGTTGTTCTAAAATTAATTGAGTTGTGTATGACCAGTTTTTTGCGTTGCCCTTCAGTAATTGGTTGACTTGTTCACATGGGAAGGCCGGTTTAACCGTATTGGCCAATAGGTTGGTCAGCCTCTGGAATGTGATGGGCTGGTTATCTTCGACTTTTGTTGTTACTTTTCCCAGGTGGTGAACCAATCTGATCAGTTGGTACATTAATTTAATGGTGTTTTTGAGTTTGGGGGGGGCTGGGATGAAATCTGTATTCTGTTGTGTTGTTCTTTTTGTTGCGTGATTCTGTTTTCCCCGGCCTTGGGTTCTTTTCTGTGGGAAATTTTGTGTATTTTTATTATTTTTAAATCCATGGTTAAGTGAAGCTCTGTAGTGTGGGACCTGTTTGGGTCTCTGCTCCTCATAATATTCCTGTTCATTTTGGTGTTCAATTTTATTTCTGTTCTGAATGGTTTTATTTCTCTGATTGTGATGTTTTTGGATCTGTTTACTCTGAGGTCTGTATGGACCTTCTGCCTGACCTGATCGTTGAAGATTGCGCACCTCTCTATAAGGGCGATGTGAATCACTCAAAGATTTGAAGTGATTTGCATTGTATTTATTTATATTTGGATCACGTGTGTATCTGTATGGATCACCGGATCCCTCATTCATTCTCTGCACATACCCTGTTTTTTGAGGGTCTGTGTTTTTAGGACGAGAGAAAAAATTATTATTCCTCCTCGTTCCATAGTTGGGTGTTGTATTTCTCTGCCTTGGGCGAGTATATGGTGCAGGACGCTGTCTTGCTCGTCCCCTAAGGCTTTCCATCATTTAACACACCAACAGAAAAATCAGAGAATGAGAAATAATCAGGATTTTTTATAAAGGAATGAGATTAAAGCAGAAATTGGAATGATAAAAGTGAAAATAATGGATATAAAGTGAAAATAATGGATTGAAAAATAAAATTTAAAGAAAAAATAGGAGAAAATAATTTTTTAAGGATCAGTTCAAGCCAAAACGCGACGTTTCGGTACAAATAGTACCTTCTTCAGGCTGGCTTGAACAATTTTATCAAAAATACCGGTATAGTATGGAGAAATACTGAATATAATAGCAGTTTGTAGAGAGTCGACCGTCCGTGGCTATAGTGGATCAGCGAGTGAGCCGCGGAGCCGTCCCGACCCTTTAAATAGCCTGCCCGTGTGGGCGTGGCCCGGTGCGAGCTTAAAAGTGCTAAAATAAGCCTTTACAATCTCGCAAAAAATCGGGAAAGTGATCGAACTGCTGTAGGGGATGTTTTGTGAGATGATCCGATCCGAGATTAAAGTAAATTGGAGAGATTAAAGGTGTTTTAAGCTTATTTTTGCTGTTTTGTTGGAGTGGGTGACGTCACTTTCGCGGAGAACGGAGTGGCATCCTTTGAAAATGCGTCCCGGTAGAGTTGTATGAATGGGTGACGTCACTGTTTCCGAAAATGGAATAGCATCTTTTGAAAATGCATCCTGTATCTGTCCCATACATTTGAACGAAAACAATGTTGTAAAAGTTTGTATCATACCAGAAAATATGAAATAAAGTCTCCAAAATATAAGAATATAACTGTTCCTTGTCCTTTTTATGGTTTTATACAATATAGTTTTAGATATGTGAATATATAATCCTTGTTGTATTGATTTACATGAAGTGTGTACATATATATACACACATAAACACACACACACACATATACATACACTCACATACACGTATATATTGGTGTGTGCATTTTATCCTTATAGGATAGTGTTAATGAACCATTTATATGGTTTTACTCCAGGGAATGATTTTAATCATGAAGGGAGTTGTCTGGGTGAGTGCCCTTACTAGTGTGCTTAGGTGAAATAACCTGATTTTTCTTTTTTATTTAAGGAAAAAGTGAGTAGAGAAGTAAAAGAAGGATAGGAGGTCTGGGACGAGAATTCAACCCGATCCCAACCATTGCCAAAGTTCAGAGAGGGAGGCTCAGGCTGAGTTAGGATTTTTGTAATTCCAATCAACAGGTCCCGGAGGCCCTGAAGACGGTTGTGCACGGTCCATCCTTTCCGCTGACCGCTTTGGAATAGTGTGGGATCAGGAGGAATCCCGCCATAAGCTCCCATTTGTTCTATTTTTGTTTAAAGGTGGTATTATTTATTTATTTATTTGTTTCTCTATCTATTCTTTTATCTATGTATATATAAAATATATATATATATATATATATACATATGTATGTATATTTTTGTTTTTTTCTCCCCATCTCTGTACAATCATGTGTAAAAAATGAATGAATGAAGAGAATCCCTATTCTGGTGTACCAGTGACCTCTTAGTGTTGGAAAGTGTTTAGACCTTCTTTATAGATGTATAGGTAGGTTCATTTTTGTTGATTTTCTGTTGAGGTCATGGGTTGCTGGCCCCAGGTTCATATGGCCAGGGGTGATGTCCAGAGGGTTGTGAGGGGTAGGGTTAGGGTTAGAGAGGGGTCAGATGTCCAGGGGTATTGTCCAGAGGGTTGTGAGGGGTAGGGTTAGGGTTAGAGAGGGGTCAGATGTCCAGGGCTAATATCCAGAGGGTTGTGAGGGGTAGGGTTAGGGTTAGAGAGGGGTCAGATGTCCAGGGGTAATGTCCAGAGGGTTGTGAGGGGTAGGGTTAGGGTTAGAGAGGGGTGTCAGATGTCCAGGGGTATTGTCCAGAGGGTTGTGAGGGGTAGGGTTAGGGTTAGAGAGGGGTCAGATGTCCAGGGCTAATATCCAGAGGGTTGTGAGGGGTAGGTTTTAGGTGTAGAGAGGGGTCAGATGTCCAGGGGTAATGTCCAGAGGCCAGGGGTATTGTCCAGAGGGTTGTGAGGGGTAGGGTTAGGGTTAGAGAGGGGTCAGATGTCCAGGGCTAATATCCAGAGGGTTGTGAGGGGTAGGTTTTAGGTGTAGAGAGGGGTCAGATGTCCAGGGGTAATGTCCAGAGGGTTGTGAGGGGTAGGGTTAGGGTTAGAGAGGGGTCAGATGTCCAGGGGTAATGTCCAGAGGGTTGTGAGGGGTAGGGTTAGGGTTAGAGAGGGGTCAGAATTGTCCAGAGGGTTGTGAGGGGTAGGGTTAGGGTTAGAGAGGGGTCAGATGTCCAGGGCTAATATCCAGAGGGTTGTGAGGGGTAGGTTTTAGGTGTAGAGAGGGGTCAGATGTCCAGGGGTAATGTCCAGAGGGTTGTGAGGGGTAGGGTTAGGGTTAGAGAGGGGTCAGATGTCCAGGGGTAATGTCCAGAGGGTTGTGAGGGGTAGGGTTAGGGTTAGAGAGGGGTCAGATGTCCAGGGGTATTGTCCAGAGGGTTGTGAGGGGTAGGGTTAGGGTTAGAGAGGGGTCAGATGTCCAGGGCTAATATCCAGAGGGTTGTGAGGGGTAGGTTTTAGGTGTAGAGAGGGGTCAGATGTCCAGGGGTAATGTCCAGAGGGTTGTGAGGGGTAGGGTTAGGGTTAGAGAGGGGTCAGATGTCCAGGGGTGATGTCCAGAGGGTTGTTAATTTAAATTTTCTTGAGAGATTTACAATTAGTTTGTTTTGTTCCCGTTTTGGACTCTCACAAATCAACAGTCCAAATGGGCTCTCCAGTGTTGTAGCATTGCCTTGGCCGTTAGGGCCTTCCAGTGTATCCCATCACTCTCCACCAAAAATTGTTCAATGGGGAGCGGCGGGATACAACTGGTATTTTTCTTTATGTGAGTGTTAAGGTGTTCAATCATAATTTGCTCGTAGAGTGGTAGTGTTCTAGCAAAATTGATCAGTGGAAAGAAAACTTCCGTGTTAGGAAGTCTCTTAGCAACAGCCTTTCGGGCCTTTTGCAGTTCAGTAATAGCCGCAATCCTATACCTCTGTTGCCTATTGTTAAAACCAAAGGATAGGATGATCTTTTCAGGCTGTACTGCAATTGTGGCTTTTTCAATTAGGTTGGCTGCATGCTGTAGTTTAGCTCCTGGGAAGCTGTCGACCTGTAGGTCGGGGCAATTGTAGGTCGGCAATTTGAATACGTTGGAGTCTCCGATTATGACATATTTTTTGTCCAATGTGAGACTCCAATCTGCCATTTTTTTGCCTGTGTTTATGTGTCTCGTGGGCCCGGTTGTGGGACCGTCATTGTCAGAAACTATAATCTGCACATTTGTGGTGTTTGTCTCATTTGTGGTGTACATTCCACTAATAGGTGCTAACACTGGGAGATTTTCTGTTCTCTCTTCATTATTAATGTGAGGGCCCTCTGGTGGAGCTGTCCCAGAGGGATCTTCTATTCTGACTTTTCTACCCCTATCTATGCGGGGTCTAAGAGGAATTTTGGCAAGTAAGGCCTGTCTGGGCCTTGGTTGAGGAGTGTGGTGTGAGGTGCTGGCTTCACATTGTGCAGGCTCCACTATCGTTCTTTGTGGAACATCAGAGCTTTGATGAGGTTCATTGTCCTCGAGAAATCTGGATAGAGGTGAGAGGCCCTGTATAGGTTCCTCTGAGTTTTCAGCGTAAAGAAAAACACTCAGTGGGGATGAGTGATCTGAGCCTCTGAAAACTGATTGCGTTAGAGGTGCAATGAGTTGGGGTGAACTTTCCCCATTATTGGGCTCTTCCTCAGAAGCATCTAGCTCTTCCATCCGTGCCCCCTCCTGGTGTGGTGAAGTATTTACATCCCGGCGTTGTGGTGCTTCACCAGAGATGGTGGGAGCATCGTCAGGAGGAACTATTTGGACTCTGCAGGGTCCAGCTGTTCTCTGTTTTCTTGGGGACGGAACTGGGGCCTGTATGGGCCTAAGTATCACCCTTGGGTCTAATGGATTGTATTCTTCTTCCTCATCAAAAGACCAGTCCCCACGTCGTTGTGGAGAGCTCACAGAGGTTAGAAATGTGGGTGATGTTTGGACCTCTATGTGCTGTACACCCTTTTTGGGGCGGACAGAGACTTGTGGTGGTATTAGAGAAGGAGGGCCCTGGAACAGAGTGGGGGGAGAGGTGGAAGAAGTAGAAGGCCTTGAAGCTGCTACTTGTGCATATGTTCGAGGGCTCGACGATTCCGTTTCGACTGGATTCACTGGATGTTGAGGGTGAGTCACAGTTTCTTCCTCGAATAGTTCAGCTGTGATAAGAGCTTCAGCCTGCTCCACAGTATCAGTGCTAACTTTGCCCCTGTAATTTTTCTCTGTCCAGGTTGAAGCCACTTCAAACGCCTGAGGCCAGTCTGCCTGGTCGGTTTGTTCACGGATTTTCTTCATGGTGGATTCAATCAGGTATTCGTAATGTTGTTCTAAAATTAATTGAGTTGTGTATGACCAGTTTTTTGCGTTGCCCTTCAGTAATTGGTTGACTTGTTCACATGGGAAGGCCGGTTTAACCGTATTGGCCAATAGGTTGGTCAGCCTCTGGAATGTGATGGGCTGGTTATCTTCGACTTTTGTTGTTACTTTTCCCAGGTGGTGAACCAATCTGATCAGTTGGTACATTAATTTAATGGTGTTTTTGAGTTTGGGGGGGGCTGGGATGAAATCTGTATTCTGTTGTGTTGTTCTTTTTGTTGCGTGATTCT
Source organism: Rhinogobio ventralis (assembly GCA_039654625.1). Taxonomy (NCBI): domain Eukaryota; kingdom Metazoa; phylum Chordata; class Actinopteri; order Cypriniformes; family Gobionidae; genus Rhinogobio; species Rhinogobio ventralis. Next base: position 45,657,789 of record CM077197.1, read on the forward strand.
GTTTTCCCCGGCCTTGGGTTCTTTTCTGTGGGAAATTTTGTGTATTTTTATTATTTTTAAATCCATGGTTAAGTGAAGCTCTGTAGTGTGGGACCTGTTTGGGTCTCTGCTCCTCATAATATTCCTGTTCATTTTGGTGTTCAATTTTATTTCTGTTCTGAATGGTTTTATTTCTCTGATTGTGATGTTTTTGGATCTGTTTACTCTGAGGTCTGTATGGACCTTCTGCCTGACCTGATCGTTGAAGATTGCGCACCTCTCTATAAGGGCGATGTGAATCACTCAAAGATTTGAAGTGATTTGCATTGTATTTATTTATATTTGGATCACGTGTGTATCTGTATGGATCACCGGATCCCTCATTCATTCTCTGCACATACCCTGTTTTTTGAGGGTCTGTGTTTTTAGGACGAGAGAAAAAATTATTATTCCTCCTCGTTCCATAGTTGGGTGTTGTATTTCTCTGCCTTGGGCGAGTATATGGTGCAGGACGCTGTCTTGCTCGTCCCCTAAGGCTTTCCATCATTTAACACACCAACAGAAAAATCAGAGAATGAGAAATAATCAGGATTTTTTATAAAGGAATGAGATTAAAGCAGAAATTGGAATGATAAAAGTGAAAATAATGGATATAAAGTGAAAATAATGGATTGAAAAATAAAATTTAAAGAAAAAATAGGAGAAAATAATTTTTTAAGGATCAGTTCAAGCCAAAACGCGACGTTTCGGTACAAATAGTACCTTCTTCAGGCTGGCTTGAACAATTTTATCAAAAATACCGGTATAGTATGGAGAAATACTGAATATAATAGCAGTTTGTAGAGAGTCGACCGTCCGTGGCTATAGTGGATCAGCGAGTGAGCCGCGGAGCCGTCCCGACCCTTTAAATAGCCTGCCCGTGTGGGCGTGGCCCGGTGCGAGCTTAAAAGTGCTAAAATAAGCCTTTACAATCTCGCAAAAAATCGGGAAAGTGATCGAACTGCTGTAGGGGATGTTTTGTGAGATGATCCGATCCGAGATTAAAGTAAATTGGAGAGATTAAAGGTGTTTTAAGCTTATTTTTGCTGTTTTGTTGGAGTGGGTGACGTCACTTTCGCGGAGAACGGAGTGGCATCCTTTGAAAATGCGTCCCGGTAGAGTTGTATGAATGGGTGACGTCACTGTTTCCGAAAATGGAATAGCATCTTTTGAAAATGCATCCTGTATCTGTCCCATACATTTGAACGAAAACAATGTTGTAAAAGTTTGTATCATACCAGAAAATATGAAATAAAGTCTCCAAAATATAAGAATATAACTGTTCCTTGTCCTTTTTATGGTTTTATACAATATAGTTTTAGATATGTGAATATATAATCCTTGTTGTATTGATTTACATGAAGTGTGTACATATATATACACACATAAACACACACACACACATATACATACACTCACATACACGTATATATTGGTGTGTGCATTTTATCCTTATAGGATAGTGTTAATGAACCATTTATATGGTTTTACTCCAGGGAATGATTTTAATCATGAAGGGAGTTGTCTGGGTGAGTGCCCTTACTAGTGTGCTTAGGTGAAATAACCTGATTTTTCTTTTTTATTTAAGGAAAAAGTGAGTAGAGAAGTAAAAGAAGGATAGGAGGTCTGGGACGAGAATTCAACCCGATCCCAACCATTGCCAAAGTTCAGAGAGGGAGGCTCAGGCTGAGTTAGGATTTTTGTAATTCCAATCAACAGGTCCCGGAGGCCCTGAAGACGGTTGTGCACGGTCCATCCTTTCCGCTGACCGCTTTGGAATAGTGTGGGATCAGGAGGAATCCCGCCATAAGCTCCCATTTGTTCTATTTTTGTTTAAAGGTGGTATTATTTATTTATTTATTTGTTTCTCTATCTATTCTTTTATCTATGTATATATAAAATATATATATATATATATATATACATATGTATGTATATTTTTGTTTTTTTCTCCCCATCTCTGTACAATCATGTGTAAAAAATGAATGAATGAAGAGAATCCCTATTCTGGTGTACCAGTGACCTCTTAGTGTTGGAAAGTGTTTAGACCTTCTTTATAGATGTATAGGTAGGTTCATTTTTGTTGATTTTCTGTTGAGGTCATGGGTTGCTGGCCCCAGGTTCATATGGCCAGGGGTGATGTCCAGAGGGTTGTGAGGGGTAGGGTTAGGGTTAGAGAGGGGTCAGATGTCCAGGGGTATTGTCCAGAGGGTTGTGAGGGGTAGGGTTAGGGTTAGAGAGGGGTCAGATGTCCAGGGCTAATATCCAGAGGGTTGTGAGGGGTAGGGTTAGGGTTAGAGAGGGGTCAGATGTCCAGGGGTAATGTCCAGAGGGTTGTGAGGGGTAGGGTTAGGGTTAGAGAGGGGTGTCAGATGTCCAGGGGTATTGTCCAGAGGGTTGTGAGGGGTAGGGTTAGGGTTAGAGAGGGGTCAGATGTCCAGGGCTAATATCCAGAGGGTTGTGAGGGGTAGGTTTTAGGTGTAGAGAGGGGTCAGATGTCCAGGGGTAATGTCCAGAGGCCAGGGGTATTGTCCAGAGGGTTGTGAGGGGTAGGGTTAGGGTTAGAGAGGGGTCAGATGTCCAGGGCTAATATCCAGAGGGTTGTGAGGGGTAGGTTTTAGGTGTAGAGAGGGGTCAGATGTCCAGGGGTAATGTCCAGAGGGTTGTGAGGGGTAGGGTTAGGGTTAGAGAGGGGTCAGATGTCCAGGGGTAATGTCCAGAGGGTTGTGAGGGGTAGGGTTAGGGTTAGAGAGGGGTCAGAATTGTCCAGAGGGTTGTGAGGGGTAGGGTTAGGGTTAGAGAGGGGTCAGATGTCCAGGGCTAATATCCAGAGGGTTGTGAGGGGTAGGTTTTAGGTGTAGAGAGGGGTCAGATGTCCAGGGGTAATGTCCAGAGGGTTGTGAGGGGTAGGGTTAGGGTTAGAGAGGGGTCAGATGTCCAGGGGTAATGTCCAGAGGGTTGTGAGGGGTAGGGTTAGGGTTAGAGAGGGGTCAGATGTCCAGGGGTATTGTCCAGAGGGTTGTGAGGGGTAGGGTTAGGGTTAGAGAGGGGTCAGATGTCCAGGGCTAATATCCAGAGGGTTGTGAGGGGTAGGTTTTAGGTGTAGAGAGGGGTCAGATGTCCAGGGGTAATGTCCAGAGGGTTGTGAGGGGTAGGGTTAGGGTTAGAGAGGGGTCAGATGTCCAGGGGTGATGTCCAGAGGGTTGTTAATTTAAATTTTCTTGAGAGATTTACAATTAGTTTGTTTTGTTCCCGTTTTGGACTCTCACAAATCAACAGTCCAAATGGGCTCTCCAGTGTTGTAGCATTGCCTTGGCCGTTAGGGCCTTCCAGTGTATCCCATCACTCTCCACCAAAAATTGTTCAATGGGGAGCGGCGGGATACAACTGGTATTTTTCTTTATGTGAGTGTTAAGGTGTTCAATCATAATTTGCTCGTAGAGTGGTAGTGTTCTAGCAAAATTGATCAGTGGAAAGAAAACTTCCGTGTTAGGAAGTCTCTTAGCAACAGCCTTTCGGGCCTTTTGCAGTTCAGTAATAGCCGCAATCCTATACCTCTGTTGCCTATTGTTAAAACCAAAGGATAGGATGATCTTTTCAGGCTGTACTGCAATTGTGGCTTTTTCAATTAGGTTGGCTGCATGCTGTAGTTTAGCTCCTGGGAAGCTGTCGACCTGTAGGTCGGGGCAATTGTAGGTCGGCAATTTGAATACGTTGGAGTCTCCGATTATGACATATTTTTTGTCCAATGTGAGACTCCAATCTGCCATTTTTTTGCCTGTGTTTATGTGTCTCGTGGGCCCGGTTGTGGGACCGTCATTGTCAGAAACTATAATCTGCACATTTGTGGTGTTTGTCTCATTTGTGGTGTACATTCCACTAATAGGTGCTAACACTGGGAGATTTTCTGTTCTCTCTTCATTATTAATGTGAGGGCCCTCTGGTGGAGCTGTCCCAGAGGGATCTTCTATTCTGACTTTTCTACCCCTATCTATGCGGGGTCTAAGAGGAATTTTGGCAAGTAAGGCCTGTCTGGGCCTTGGTTGAGGAGTGTGGTGTGAGGTGCTGGCTTCACATTGTGCAGGCTCCACTATCGTTCTTTGTGGAACATCAGAGCTTTGATGAGGTTCATTGTCCTCGAGAAATCTGGATAGAGGTGAGAGGCCCTGTATAGGTTCCTCTGAGTTTTCAGCGTAAAGAAAAACACTCAGTGGGGATGAGTGATCTGAGCCTCTGAAAACTGATTGCGTTAGAGGTGCAATGAGTTGGGGTGAACTTTCCCCATTATTGGGCTCTTCCTCAGAAGCATCTAGCTCTTCCATCCGTGCCCCCTCCTGGTGTGGTGAAGTATTTACATCCCGGCGTTGTGGTGCTTCACCAGAGATGGTGGGAGCATCGTCAGGAGGAACTATTTGGACTCTGCAGGGTCCAGCTGTTCTCTGTTTTCTTGGGGACGGAACTGGGGCCTGTATGGGCCTAAGTATCACCCTTGGGTCTAATGGATTGTATTCTTCTTCCTCATCAAAAGACCAGTCCCCACGTCGTTGTGGAGAGCTCACAGAGGTTAGAAATGTGGGTGATGTTTGGACCTCTATGTGCTGTACACCCTTTTTGGGGCGGACAGAGACTTGTGGTGGTATTAGAGAAGGAGGGCCCTGGAACAGAGTGGGGGGAGAGGTGGAAGAAGTAGAAGGCCTTGAAGCTGCTACTTGTGCATATGTTCGAGGGCTCGACGATTCCGTTTCGACTGGATTCACTGGATGTTGAGGGTGAGTCACAGTTTCTTCCTCGAATAGTTCAGCTGTGATAAGAGCTTCAGCCTGCTCCACAGTATCAGTGCTAACTTTGCCCCTGTAATTTTTCTCTGTCCAGGTTGAAGCCACTTCAAACGCCTGAGGCCAGTCTGCCTGGTCGGTTTGTTCACGGATTTTCTTCATGGTGGATTCAATCAGGTATTCGTAATGTTGTTCTAAAATTAATTGAGTTGTGTATGACCAGTTTTTTGCGTTGCCCTTCAGTAATTGGTTGACTTGTTCACATGGGAAGGCCGGTTTAACCGTATTGGCCAATAGGTTGGTCAGCCTCTGGAATGTGATGGGCTGGTTATCTTCGACTTTTGTTGTTACTTTTCCCAGGTGGTGAACCAATCTGATCAGTTGGTACATTAATTTAATGGTGTTTTTGAGTTTGGGGGGGGCTGGGATGAAATCTGTATTCTGTTGTGTTGTTCTTTTTGTTGCGTGATTCTGTTTTCCCCGGCCTTGGGTTCTTTTCTGTGGGAAATTTTGTGTATTTTTATTATTTTTAAATCCATGGTTAAGTGAAGCTCTGTAGTGTGGGACCTGTTTGGGTCTCTGCTCCTCATAATATTCCTGTTCATTTTGGTGTTCAATTTTATTTCTGTTCTGAATGGTTTTATTTCTCTGATTGTGATGTTTTTGGATCTGTTTACTCTGAGGTCTGTATGGACCTTCTGCCTGACCTGATCGTTGAAGATTGCGCACCTCTCTATAAGGGCGATGTGAATCACTCAAAGATTTGAAGTGATTTGCATTGTATTTATTTATATTTGGATCACGTGTGTATCTGTATGGATCACCGGATCCCTCATTCATTCTCTGCACATACCCTGTTTTTTGAGGGTCTGTGTTTTTAGGACGAGAGAAAAAATTATTATTCCTCCTCGTTCCATAGTTGGGTGTTGTATTTCTCTGCCTTGGGCGAGTATATGGTGCAGGACGCTGTCTTGCTCGTCCCCTAAGGCTTTCCATCATTTAACACACCAACAGAAAAATCAGAGAATGAGAAATAATCAGGATTTTTTATAAAGGAATGAGATTAAAGCAGAAATTGGAATGATAAAAGTGAAAATAATGGATATAAAGTGAAAATAATGGATTGAAAAATAAAATTTAAAGAAAAAATAGGAGAAAATAATTTTTTAAGGATCAGTTCAAGCCAAAACGCGACGTTTCGGTACAAATAGTACCTTCTTCAGGCTGGCTTGAACAATTTTATCAAAAATACCGGTATAGTATGGAGAAATACTGAATATAATAGCAGTTTGTAGAGAGTCGACCGTCCGTGGCTATAGTGGATCAGCGAGTGAGCCGCGGAGCCGTCCCGACCCTTTAAATAGCCTGCCCGTGTGGGCGTGGCCCGGTGCGAGCTTAAAAGTGCTAAAATAAGCCTTTACAATCTCGCAAAAAATCGGGAAAGTGATCGAACTGCTGTAGGGGATGTTTTGTGAGATGATCCGATCCGAGATTAAAGTAAATTGGAGAGATTAAAGGTGTTTTAAGCTTATTTTTGCTGTTTTGTTGGAGTGGGTGACGTCACTTTCGCGGAGAACGGAGTGGCATCCTTTGAAAATGCGTCCCGGTAGAGTTGTATGAATGGGTGACGTCACTGTTTCCGAAAATGGAATAGCATCTTTTGAAAATGCATCCTGTATCTGTCCCATACATTTGAACGAAAACAATGTTGTAAAAGTTTGTATCATACCAGAAAATATGAAATAAAGTCTCCAAAATATAAGAATATAACTGTTCCTTGTCCTTTTTATGGTTTTATACAATATAGTTTTAGATATGTGAATATATAATCCTTGTTGTATTGATTTACATGAAGTGTGTACATATATATACACACATAAACACACACACACACATATACATACACTCACATACACGTATATATTGGTGTGTGCATTTTATCCTTATAGGATAGTGTTAATGAACCATTTATATGGTTTTACTCCAGGGAATGATTTTAATCATGAAGGGAGTTGTCTGGGTGAGTGCCCTTACTAGTGTGCTTAGGTGAAATAACCTGATTTTTCTTTTTTATTTAAGGAAAAAGTGAGTAGAGAAGTAAAAGAAGGATAGGAGGTCTGGGACGAGAATTCAACCCGATCCCAACCATTGCCAAAGTTCAGAGAGGGAGGCTCAGGCTGAGTTAGGATTTTTGTAATTCCAATCAACAGGTCCCGGAGGCCCTGAAGACGGTTGTGCACGGTCCATCCTTTCCGCTGACCGCTTTGGAATAGTGTGGGATCAGGAGGAATCCCGCCATAAGCTCCCATTTGTTCTATTTTTGTTTAAAGGTGGTATTATTTATTTATTTATTTGTTTCTCTATCTATTCTTTTATCTATGTATATATAAAATATATATATATATATATATATACATATGTATGTATATTTTTGTTTTTTTCTCCCCATCTCTGTACAATCATGTGTAAAAAATGAATGAATGAAGAGAATCCCTATTCTGGTGTACCAGTGACCTCTTAGTGTTGGAAAGTGTTTAGACCTTCTTTATAGATGTATAGGTAGGTTCATTTTTGTTGATTTTCTGTTGAGGTCATGGGTTGCTGGCCCCAGGTTCATATGGCCAGGGGTGATGTCCAGAGGGTTGTGAGGGGTAGGGTTAGGGTTAGAGAGGGGTCAGATGTCCAGGGGTATTGTCCAGAGGGTTGTGAGGGGTAGGGTTAGGGTTAGAGAGGGGTCAGATGTCCAGGGCTAATATCCAGAGGGTTGTGAGGGGTAGGGTTAGGGTTAGAGAGGGGTCAGATGTCCAGGGGTAATGTCCAGAGGGTTGTGAGGGGTAGGGTTAGGGTTAGAGAGGGGTGTCAGATGTCCAGGGGTATTGTCCAGAGGGTTGTGAGGGGTAGGGTTAGGGTTAGAGAGGGGTCAGATGTCCAGGGCTAATATCCAGAGGGTTGTGAGGGGTAGGTTTTAGGTGTAGAGAGGGGTCAGATGTTAGGGTTAGGGTTAGGGTTAGGGTTAGGGTTAGGGTTAGGGTTAGGGTTAGGGTTAGGGTTAGGGTTAGGGTTAGGGTTAGGGTTAGGGTTAGGGTTAGGGTTAGGGTTAGGGTTAGGGTTAGGGTTAGGGTTAGGGTTAGGGTTAGGGTTAGGGTTAGGGTTAGGGTTAGGGTTAGGGTTAGGGTTAGGGTTAGGGTTAGGGTTAGGGTTAGGGTTAGGGTTAGGGTTAGGGTTAGGGTTAGGGTTAGGGTTAGGGTTAGGGTTAGGGTTAGGGTTAGGGTTAGGGTTAGGGTTAGGGTTAGGGTTAGGGTTAGGGTTAGGGTTAGGGTTAGGGTTAGGGTTAGGGTTAGGGTTAGGGTTAGGGTTAGGGTTAGGGTTAGGGTTAGGGTTAGGGTTAGGGTTAGGGTTAGGGTTAGGGTTAGGGTTAGGGTTAGGGTTAGGGTTAGGGTTAGGGTTAGGGTTAGGGTTAGGGTTAGGGTTAGGGTTAGGGTTAGGGTTAGGGTTAGGGTTAGGGTTAGGGTTAGGGTTAGGGTTAGGGTTAGGGTTAGGGTTAGGGTTAGGGTTAGGGTTAGGGTTAGGGTTAGGGTTAGGGTTAGGGTTAGGGTTAGGGTTAGGGTTAGGGTTAGGGTTAGGGTTAGGGTTAGGGTTAGGGTTAGGGTTAGGGTTAGGGTTAGGGTTAGGGTTAGGGTTAGGGTTAGGGTTAGGGTTAGGGTTAGGGTTAGGGTTAGGGTTAGGGTTAGGGTTAGGGTTAGGGTTAGGGTTAGGGTTAGGGTTAGGGTTAGGGTTAGGGTTAGGGTTAGGGTTAGGGTTAGGGTTAGGGTTAGGGTTAGGGTTAGGGTTAGGGTTAGGGTTAGGGTTAGGGTTAGGGTTAGGGTTAGGGTTAGGGTTAGGGTTAGGGTTAGGGTTAGGGTTAGGGTTAGGGTTAGGGTTAGGGTTAGGGTTAGGGTTAGGGTTAGGGTTAGGGTTAGGGTTAGGGTTAGGGTTAGGGTTAGGGTTAGGGTTAGGGTTAGGGTTAGGGTTAGGGTTAGGGTTAGGGTTAGGGTTAGGGTTAGGGTTAGGGTTAGGGTTAGGGTTAGGGTTAGGGTTAGGGTTAGGGTTAGGGTTAGGGTTAGGGTTAGGGTTAGGGTTAGGGTTAGGGTTAGGGTTAGGGTTAGGGTTAGGGTTAGGGTTAGGGTTAGGGTTAGGGTTAGGGTTAGGGTTAGGGTTAGGGTTAGGGTTAGGGTTAGGGTTAGGGTTAGGGTTAGGGTTAGGGTTAGGGTTAGGGTTAGGGTTAGGGTTAGGGTTAGGGTTAGGGTTAGGGTTAGGGTTAGGGTTAGGGTTAGGGTTAGGGTTAGGGTTAGGGTTAGGGTTAGGGTTAGGGTTAGGGTTAGGGTTAGGGTTAGGGTTAGGGTTAGGGTTAGGGTTAGGGTTAGGGTTAGGGTTAGGGTTAGGGTTAGGGTTAGGGTTAGGGTTAGGGTTAGGGTTAGGGTTAGGGTTAGGGTTAGGGTTAGGGTTAGGGTTAGGGTTAGGGTTAGGGTTAGGGTTAGGGTTAGGGTTAGGGTTAGGGTTAGGGTTAGGGTTAGGGTTAGGGTTAGGGTTAGGGTTAGGGTTAGGGTTAGGGTTAGGGTTAGGGTTAGGGTTAGGGTTAGGGTTAGGGTTAGGGTTAGGGTTAGGGTTAGGGTTAGGGTTAGGGTTAGGGTTAGGGTTAGGGTTAGGGTTAGGGTTAGGGTTAGGGTTAGGGTTAGGGTTAGGGTTAGGGTTAGGGTTAGGGTTAGGGTTAGGGTTAGGGTTAGGGTTAGGGTTAGGGTTAGGGTTAGGGTTAGGGTTAGGGTTAGGGTTAGGGTTAGGGTTAGGGTTAGGGTTAGGGTTAGGGTTAGGGTTAGGGTTAGGGTTAGGGTTAGGGTTAGGGTTAGGGTTAGGGTTAGGGTTAGGGTTAGGGTTAGGGTTAGGGTTAGGGTTAGGGTTAGGGTTAGGGTTAGGGTTAGGGTTAGGGTTAGGGTTAGGGTTAGGGTTAGGGTTAGGGTTAGGGTTAGGGTTAGGGTTAGGGTTAGGGTTAGGGTTAGGGTTAGGGTTAGGGTTAGGGTTAGGGTTAGGGTTAGGGTTAGGGTTAGGGTTAGGGTTAGGGTTAGGGTTAGGGTTAGGGTTAGGGTTAGGGTTAGGGTTAGGGTTAGGGTTAGGGTTAGGGTTAGGGTTAGGGTTAGGGTTAGGGTTAGGGTTAGGGTTAGGGTTAGGGTTAGGGTTAGGGTTAGGGTTAGGGTTAGGGTTAGGGTTAGGGTTAGGGTTAGGGTTAGGGTTAGGGTTAGGGTTAGGGTTAGGGTTAGGGTTAGGGTTAGGGTTAGGGTTAGGGTTAGGGTTAGGGTTAGGGTTAGGGTTAGGGTTAGGGTTAGGGTTAGGGTTAGGGTTAGGGTTAGGGTTAGGGTTAGGGTTAGGGTTAGGGTTAGGGTTAGGGTTAGGGTTAGGGTTAGGGTTAGGGTTAGGGTTAGGGTTAGGGTTAGGGTTAGGGTTAGGGTTAGGGTTAGGGTTAGGGTTAGGGTTAGGGTTAGGGTTAGGGTTAGGGTTAGGGTTAGGGTTAGGGTTAGGGTTAGGGTTAGGGTTAGGGTTAGGGTTAGGGTTAGGGTTAGGGTTAGGGTTAGGGTTAGGGTTAGGGTTAGGGTTAGGGTTAGGGTTAGGGTTAGGGTTAGGGTTAGGGTTAGGGTTAGGGTTAGGGTTAGGGTTAGGGTTAGGGTTAGGGTTAGGGTTAGGGTTAGGGTTAGGGTTAGGGTTAGGGTTAGGGTTAGGGTTAGGGTTAGGGTTAGGGTTAGGGTTAGGGTTAGGGTTAGGGTTAGGGTTAGGGTTAGGGTTAGGGTTAGGGTTAGGGTTAGGGTTAGGGTTAGGGTTAGGGTTAGGGTTAGGGTTAGGGTTAGGGTTAGGGTTAGGGTTAGGGTTAGGGTTAGGGTTAGGGTTAGGGTTAGGGTTAGGGTTAGGGTTAGGGTTAGGGTTAGGGTTAGGGTTAGGGTTAGGGTTAGGGTTAGGGTTAGGGTTAGGGTTAGGGTTAGGGTTAGGGTTAGGGTTAGGGTTAGGGTTAGGGTTAGGGTTAGGGTTAGGGTTAGGGTTAGGGTTAGGGTTAGGGTTAGGGTTAGGGTTAGGGTTAGGGTTAGGGTTAGGGTTAGGGTTAGGGTTAGGGTTAGGGTTAGGGTTAGGGTTAGGGTTAGGGTTAGGGTTAGGGTTAGGGTTAGGGTTAGGGTTAGGGTTAGGGTTAGGGTTAGGGTTAGGGTTAGGGTTAGGGTTAGGGTTAGGGTTAGGGTTAGGGTTAGGGTTAGGGTTAGGGTTAGGGTTAGGGTTAGGGTTAGGGTTAGGGTTAGGGTTAGGGTTAGGGTTAGGGTTAGGGTTAGGGTTAGGGTTAGGGTTAGGGTTAGGGTTAGGGTTAGGGTTAGGGTTAGGGTTAGGGTTAGGGTTAGGGTTAGGGTTAGGGTTAGGGTTAGGGTTAGGGTTAGGGTTAGGGTTAGGGTTAGGGTTAGGGTTAGGGTTAGGGTTAGGGTTAGGGTTAGGGTTAGGGTTAGGGTTAGGGTTAGGGTTAGGGTTAGGGTTAGGGTTAGGGTTAGGGTTAGGGTTAGGGTTAGGGTTAGGGTTAGGGTTAGGGTTAGGGTTAGGGTTAGGGTTAGGGTTAGGGTTAGGGTTAGGGTTAGGGTTAGGGTTAGGGTTAGGGTTAGGGTTAGGGTTAGGGTTAGGGTTAGGGTTAGGGTTAGGGTTAGGGTTAGGGTTAGGGTTAGGGTTAGGGTTAGGGTTAGGGTTAGGGTTAGGGTTAGGGTTAGGGTTAGGGTTAGGGTTAGGGTTAGGGTTAGGGTTAGGGTTAGGGTTAGGGTTAGGGTTAGGGTTAGGGTTAGGGTTAGGGTTAGGGTTAGGGTTAGGGTTAGGGTTAGGGTTAGGGTTAGGGTTAGGGTTAGGGTTAGGGTTAGGGTTAGGGTTAGGGTTAGGGTTAGGGTTAGGGTTAGGGTTAGGGTTAGGGTTAGGGTTAGGGTTAGGGTTAGGGTTAGGGTTAGGGTTAGGGTTAGGGTTAGGGTTAGGGTTAGGGTTAGGGTTAGGGTTAGGGTTAGGGTTAGGGTTAGGGTTAGGGTTAGGGTTAGGGTTAGGGTTAGGGTTAGGGTTAGGGTTAGGGTTAGGGTTAGGGTTAGGGTTAGGGTTAGGGTTAGGGTTAGGGTTAGGGTTAGGGTTAGGGTTAGGGTTAGGGTTAGGGTTAGGGTTAGGGTTAGGGTTAGGGTTAGGGTTAGGGTTAGGGTTAGGGTTAGGGTTAGGGTTAGGGTTAGGGTTAGGGTTAGGGTTAGGGTTAGGGTTAGGGTTAGGGTTAGGGTTAGGGTTAGGGTTAGGGTTAGGGTTAGGGTTAGGGTTAGGGTTAGGGTTAGGGTTAGGGTTAGGGTTAGGGTTAGGGTTAGGGTTAGGGTTAGGGTTAGGGTTAGGGTTAGGGTTAGGGTTAGGGTTAGGGTTAGGGTTAGGGTTAGGGTTAGGGTTAGGGTTAGGGTTAGGGTTAGGGTTAGGGTTAGGGTTAGGGTTAGGGTTAGGGTTAGGGTTAGGGTTAGGGTTAGGGTTAGGGTTAGGGTTAGGGTTAGGGTTAGGGTTAGGGTTAGGGTTAGGGTTAGGGTTAGGGTTAGGGTTAGGGTTAGGGTTAGGGTTAGGGTTAGGGTTAGGGTTAGGGTTAGGGTTAGGGTTAGGGTTAGGGTTAGGGTTAGGGTTAGGGTTAGGGTTAGGGTTAGGGTTAGGGTTAGGGTTAGGGTTAGGGTTAGGGTTAGGGTTAGGGTTAGGGTTAGGGTTAGGGTTAGGGTTAGGGTTAGGGTTAGGGTTAGGGTTAGGGTTAGGGTTAGGGTTAGGGTTAGGGTTAGGGTTAGGGTTAGGGTTAGGGTTAGGGTTAGGGTTAGGGTTAGGGTTAGGGTTAGGGTTAGGGTTAGGGTTAGGGTTAGGGTTAGGGTTAGGGTTAGGGTTAGGGTTAGGGTTAGGGTTAGGGTTAGGGTTAGGGTTAGGGTTAGGGTTAGGGTTAGGGTTAGGGTTAGGGTTAGGGTTAGGGTTAGGGTTAGGGTTAGGGTTAGGGTTAGGGTTAGGGTTAGGGTTAGGGTTAGGGTTAGGGTTAGGGTTAGGGTTAGGGTTAGGGTTAGGGTTAGGGTTAGGGTTAGGGTTAGGGTTAGGGTTAGGGTTAGGGTTAGGGTTAGGGTTAGGGTTAGGGTTAGGGTTAGGGTTAGGGTTAGGGTTAGGGTTAGGGTTAGGGTTAGGGTTAGGGTTAGGGTTAGGGTTAGGGTTAGGGTTAGGGTTAGGGTTAGGGTTAGGGTTAGGGTTAGGGTTAGGGTTAGGGTTAGGGTTAGGGTTAGGGTTAGGGTTAGGGTTAGGGTTAGGGTTAGGGTTAGGGTTAGGGTTAGGGTTAGGGTTAGGGTTAGGGTTAGGGTTAGGGTTAGGGTTAGGGTTAGGGTTAGGGTTAGGGTTAGGGTTAGGGTTAGGGTTAGGGTTAGGGTTAGGGTTAGGGTTAGGGTTAGGGTTAGGGTTAGGGTTAGGGTTAGGGTTAGGGTTAGGGTTAGGGTTAGGGTTAGGGTTAGGGTTAGGGTTAGGGTTAGGGTTAGGGTTAGGGTTAGGGTTAGGGTTAGGGTTAGGGTTAGGGTTAGGGTTAGGGTTAGGGTTAGGGTTAGGGTTAGGGTTAGGGTTAGGGTTAGGGTTAGGGTTAGGGTTAGGGTTAGGGTTAGGGTTAGGGTTAGGGTTAGGGTTAGGGTTAGGGTTAGGGTTAGGGTTAGGGTTAGGGTTAGGGTTAGGGTTAGGGTTAGGGTTAGGGTTAGGGTTAGGGTTAGGGTTAGGGTTAGGGTTAGGGTTAGGGTTAGGGTTAGGGTTAGGGTTAGGGTTAGGGTTAGGGTTAGGGTTAGGGTTAGGGTTAGGGTTAGGGTTAGGGTTAGGGTTAGGGTTAGGGTTAGGGTTAGGGTTAGGGTTAGGGTTAGGGTTAGGGTTAGGGTTAGGGTTAGGGTTAGGGTTAGGGTTAGGGTTAGGGTTAGGGTTAGGGTTAGGGTTAGGGTTAGGGTTAGGGTTAGGGTTAGGGTTAGGGTTAGGGTTAGGGTTAGGGTTAGGGTTAGGGTTAGGGTTAGGGTTAGGGTTAGGGTTAGGGTTAGGGTTAGGGTTAGGGTTAGGGTTAGGGTTAGGGTTAGGGTTAGGGTTAGGGTTAGGGTTAGGGTTAGGGTTAGGGTTAGGGTTAGGGTTAGGGTTAGGGTTAGGGTTAGGGTTAGGGTTAGGGTTAGGGTTAGGGTTAGGGTTAGGGTTAGGGTTAGGGTTAGGGTTAGGGTTAGGGTTAGGGTTAGGGTTAGGGTTAGGGTTAGGGTTAGGGTTAGGGTTAGGGTTAGGGTTAGGGTTAGGGTTAGGGTTAGGGTTAGGGTTAGGGTTAGGGTTAGGGTTAGGGTTAGGGTTAGGGTTAGGGTTAGGGTTAGGGTTAGGGTTAGGGTTAGGGTTAGGGTTAGGGTTAGGGTTAGGGTTAGGGTTAGGGTTAGGGTTAGGGTTAGGGTTAGGGTTAGGGTTAGGGTTAGGGTTAGGGTTAGGGTTAGGGTTAGGGTTAGGGTTAGGGTTAGGGTTAGGGTTAGGGTTAGGGTTAGGGTTAGGGTTAGGGTTAGGGTTAGGGTTAGGGTTAGGGTTAGGGTTAGGGTTAGGGTTAGGGTTAGGGTTAGGGTTAGGGTTAGGGTTAGGGTTAGGGTTAGGGTTAGGGTTAGGGTTAGGGTTAGGGTTAGGGTTAGGGTTAGGGTTAGGGTTAGGGTTAGGGTTAGGGTTAGGGTTAGGGTTAGGGTTAGGGTTAGGGTTAGGGTTAGGGTTAGGGTTAGGGTTAGGGTTAGGGTTAGGGTTAGGGTTAGGGTTAGGGTTAGGGTTAGGGTTAGGGTTAGGGTTAGGGTTAGGGTTAGGGTTAGGGTTAGGGTTAGGGTTAGGGTTAGGGTTAGGGTTAGGGTTAGGGTTAGGGTTAGGGTTAGGGTTAGGGTTAGGGTTAGGGTTAGGGTTAGGGTTAGGGTTAGGGTTAGGGTTAGGGTTAGGGTTAGGGTTAGGGTTAGGGTTAGGGTTAGGGTTAGGGTTAGGGTTAGGGTTAGGGTTAGGGTTAGGGTTAGGGTTAGGGTTAGGGTTAGGGTTAGGGTTAGGGTTAGGGTTAGGGTTAGGGTTAGGGTTAGGGTTAGGGTTAGGGTTAGGGTTAGGGTTAGGGTTAGGGTTAGGGTTAGGGTTAGGGTTAGGGTTAGGGTTAGGGTTAGGGTTAGGGTTAGGGTTAGGGTTAGGGTTAGGGTTAGGGTTAGGGTTAGGGTTAGGGTTAGGGTTAGGGTTAGGGTTAGGGTTAGGGTTAGGGTTAGGGTTAGGGTTAGGGTTAGGGTTAGGGTTAGGGTTAGGGTTAGGGTTAGGGTTAGGGTTAGGGTTAGGGTTAGGGTTAGGGTTAGGGTTAGGGTTAGGGTTAGGGTTAGGGTTAGGGTTAGGGTTAGGGTTAGGGTTAGGGTTAGGGTTAGGGTTAGGGTTAGGGTTAGGGTTAGGGTTAGGGTTAGGGTTAGGGTTAGGGTTAGGGTTAGGGTTAGGGTTAGGGTTAGGGTTAGGGTTAGGGTTAGGGTTAGGGTTAGGGTTAGGGTTAGGGTTAGGGTTAGGGTTAGGGTTAGGGTTAGGGTTAGGGTTAGGGTTAGGGTTAGGGTTAGGGTTAGGGTTAGGGTTAGGGTTAGGGTTAGGGTTAGGGTTAGGGTTAGGGTTAGGGTTAGGGTTAGGGTTAGGGTTAGGGTTAGGGTTAGGGTTAGGGTTAGGGTTAGGGTTAGGGTTAGGGTTAGGGTTAGGGTTAGGGTTAGGGTTAGGGTTAGGGTTAGGGTTAGGGTTAGGGTTAGGGTTAGGGTTAGGGTTAGGGTTAGGGTTAGGGTTAGGGTTAGGGTTAGGGTTAGGGTTAGGGTTAGGGTTAGGGTTAGGGTTAGGGTTAGGGTTAGGGTTAGGGTTAGGGTTAGGGTTAGGGTTAGGGTTAGGGTTAGGGTTAGGGTTAGGGTTAGGGTTAGGGTTAGGGTTAGGGTTAGGGTTAGGGTTAGGGTTAGGGTTAGGGTTAGGGTTAGGGTTAGGGTTAGGGTTAGGGTTAGGGTTAGGGTTAGGGTTAGGGTTAGGGTTAGGGTTAGGGTTAGGGTTAGGGTTAGGGTTAGGGTTAGGGTTAGGGTTAGGGTTAGGGTTAGGGTTAGGGTTAGGGTTAGGGTTAGGGTTAGGGTTAGGGTTAGGGTTAGGGTTAGGGTTAGGGTTAGGGTTAGGGTTAGGGTTAGGGTTAGGGTTAGGGTTAGGGTTAGGGTTAGGGTTAGGGTTAGGGTTAGGGTTAGGGTTAGGGTTAGGGTTAGGGTTAGGGTTAGGGTTAGGGTTAGGGTTAGGGTTAGGGTTAGGGTTAGGGTTAGGGTTAGGGTTAGGGTTAGGGTTAGGGTTAGGGTTAGGGTTAGGGTTAGGGTTAGGGTTAGGGTTAGGGTTAGGGTTAGGGTTAGGGTTAGGGTTAGGGTTAGGGTTAGGGTTAGGGTTAGGGTTAGGGTTAGGGTTAGGGTTAGGGTTAGGGTTAGGGTTAGGGTTAGGGTTAGGGTTAGGGTTAGGGTTAGGGTTAGGGTTAGGGTTAGGGTTAGGGTTAGGGTTAGGGTTAGGGTTAGGGTTAGGGTTAGGGTTAGGGTTAGGGTTAGGGTTAGGGTTAGGGTTAGGGTTAGGGTTAGGGTTAGGGTTAGGGTTAGGGTTAGGGTTAGGGTTAGGGTTAGGGTTAGGGTTAGGGTTAGGGTTAGGGTTAGGGTTAGGGTTAGGGTTAGGGTTAGGGTTAGGGTTAGGGTTAGGGTTAGGGTTAGGGTTAGGGTTAGGGTTAGGGTTAGGGTTAGGGTTAGGGTTAGGGTTAGGGTTAGGGTTAGGGTTAGGGTTAGGGTTAGGGTTAGGGTTAGGGTTAGGGTTAGGGTTAGGGTTAGGGTTAGGGTTAGGGTTAGGGTTAGGGTTAGGGTTAGGGTTAGGGTTAGGGTTAGGGTTAGGGTTAGGGTTAGGGTTAGGGTTAGGGTTAGGGTTAGGGTTAGGGTTAGGGTTAGGGTTAGGGTTAGGGTTAGGGTTAGGGTTAGGGTTAGGGTTAGGGTTAGGGTTAGGGTTAGGGTTAGGGTTAGGGTTAGGGTTAGGGTATAGGGTTAGGGTTAGGGTTAGGGTTAGGGTTAGGGTTAGGGTTAGGGTTAGGGTTAGGGTTAGGGTTAGGGTTAGGGTTAGGGTTAGGGTTAGGGTTAGGGTTAGGGTTAGGGTTAGGGTTAGGGTTAGGGTTAGGGTTAGGGTTAGGGTTAGGGTTAGGGTTAGGGTTAGGGTTAGGGTTAGGGTTAGGGTTAGGGTTAGGGTTAGGGTTAGGGTTAGGGTTAGGGTTAGGGTTAGGGTTAGGGTTAGGGTTAGGGTTAGGGTTAGGGTTAGGGTTAGGGTTAGGGTTAGGGTTAGGGTTAGGGTTAGGGTTAGGGTTAGGGTTAGGGTTAGGGTTAGGGTTAGGGTTAGGGTTAGGGTTAGGGTTAGGGTTAGGGTTAGGGTTAGGGTTAGGGTTAGGGTTAGGGTTAGGGTTAGGGTTAGGGTTAGGGTTAGGGTTAGGGTTAGGGTTAGGGTTAGGGTTAGGGTTAGGGTTAGGGTTAGGGTTAGGGTTAGGGTTAGGGTTAGGGTTAGGGTTAGGGTTAGGGTTAGGGTTAGGGTTAGGGTTAGGGTTAGGGTTAGGGTTAGGGTTAGGGTTAGGGTTAGGGTTAGGGTTAGGGTTAGGGTTAGGGTTAGGGTTAGGGTTAGGGTTAGGGTTAGGGTTAGGGTTAGGGTTAGGGTTAGGGTTAGGGTTAGGGTTAGGGTTAGGGTTAGGGTTAGGGTTAGGGTTAGGGTTAGGGTTAGGGTTAGGGTTAGGGTTAGGGTTAGGGTTAGGGTTAGGGTTAGGGTTAGGGTTAGGGTTAGGGTTAGGGTTAGGGTTAGGGTTAGGGTTAGGGTTAGGGTTAGGGTTAGGGTTAGGGTTAGGGTTAGGGTTAGGGTTAGGGTTAGGGTTAGGGTTAGGGTTAGGGTTAGGGTTAGGGTTAGGGTTAGGGTTAGGGTTAGGGTTAGGGTTAGGGTTAGGGTTAGGGTTAGGGTTAGGGTTAGGGTTAGGGTTAGGGTTAGGGTTAGGGTTAGGGTTAGGGTTAGGGTTAGGGTTAGGGTTAGGGTTAGGGTTAGGGTTAGGGTTAGGGTTAGGGTTAGGGTTAGGGTTAGGGTTAGGGTTAGGGTTAGGGTTAGGGTTAGGGTTAGGGTTAGGGTTAGGGTTAGGGTTAGGGTTAGGGTTAGGGTTAGGGTTAGGGTTAGGGTTAGGGTTAGGGTTAGGGTTAGGGTTAGGGTTAGGGTTAGGGTTAGGGTTAGGGTTAGGGTTAGGGTTAGGGTTAGGGTTAGGGTTAGGGTTAGGGTTAGGGTTAGGGTTAGGGTTAGGGTTAGGGTTAGGGTTAGGGTTAGGGTTAGGGTTAGGGTTAGGGTTAGGGTTAGGGTTAGGGTTAGGGTTAGGGTTAGGGTTAGGGTTAGGGTTAGGGTTAGGGTTAGGGTTAGGGTTAGGGTTAGGGTTAGGGTTAGGGTTAGGGTTAGGGTTAGGGTTAGGGTTAGGGTTAGGGTTAGGGTTAGGGTTAGGGTTAGGGTTAGGGTTAGGGTTAGGGTTAGGGTTAGGGTTAGGGTTAGGGTTAGGGTTAGGGTTAGGGTTAGGGTTAGGGTTAGGGTTAGGGTTAGGGTTAGGGTTAGGGTTAGGGTTAGGGTTAGGGTTAGGGTTAGGGTTAGGGTTAGGGTTAGGGTTAGGGTTAGGGTTAGGGTTAGGGTTAGGGTTAGGGTTAGGGTTAGGGTTAGGGTTAGGGTTAGGGTTAGGGTTAGGGTTAGGGTTAGGGTTAGGGTTAGGGTTAGGGTTAGGGTTAGGGTTAGGGTTAGGGTTAGGGTTAGGGTTAGGGTTAGGGTTAGGGTTAGGGTTAGGGTTAGGGTTAGGGTTAGGGTTAGGGTTAGGGTTAGGGTTAGGGTTAGGGTTAGGGTTAGGGTTAGGGTTAGGGTTAGGGTTAGGGTTAGGGTTAGGGTTAGGGTTAGGGTTAGGGTTAGGGTTAGGGTTAGGGTTAGGGTTAGGGTTAGGGTTAGGGTTAGGGTTAGGGTTAGGGTTAGGGTTAGGGTTAGGGTTAGGGTTAGGGTTAGGGTTAGGGTTAGGGTTAGGGTTAGGGTTAGGGTTAGGGTTAGGGTTAGGGTTAGGGTTAGGGTTAGGGTTAGGGTTAGGGTTAGGGTTAGGGTTAGGGTTAGGGTTAGGGTTAGGGTTAGGGTTAGGGTTAGGGTTAGGGTTAGGGTTAGGGTTAGGGTTAGGGTTAGGGTTAGGGTTAGGGTTAGGGTTAGGGTTAGGGTTAGGGTTAGGGTTAGGGTTAGGGTTAGGGTTAGGGTTAGGGTTAGGGTTAGGGTTAGGGTTAGGGTTAGGGTTAGGGTTAGGGTTAGGGTTAGGGTTAGGGTTAGGGTTAGGGTTAGGGTTAGGGTTAGGGTTAGGGTTAGGGTTAGGGTTAGGGTTAGGGTTAGGGTTAGGGTTAGGGTTAGGGTTAGGGTTAGGGTTAGGGTTAGGGTTAGGGTTAGGGTTAGGGTTAGGGTTAGGGTTAGGGTTAGGGTTAGGGTTAGGGTTAGGGTTAGGGTTAGGGTTAGGGTTAGGGTTAGGGTTAGGGTTAGGGTTAGGGTTAGGGTTAGGGTTAGGGTTAGGGTTAGGGTTAGGGTTAGGGTTAGGGTTAGGGTTAGGGTTAGGGTTAGGGTTAGGGTTAGGGTTAGGGTTAGGGTTAGGGTTAGGGTTAGGGTTAGGGTTAGGGTTAGGGTTAGGGTTAGGGTTAGGGTTAGGGTTAGGGTTAGGGTTAGGGTTAGGGTTAGGGTTAGGGTTAGGGTTAGGGTTAGGGTTAGGGTTAGGGTTAGGGTTAGGGTTAGGGTTAGGGTTAGGGTTAGGGTTAGGGTTAGGGTTAGGGTTAGGGTTAGGGTTAGGGTTAGGGTTAGGGTTAGGGTTAGGGTTAGGGTTAGGGTTAGGGTTAGGGTTAGGGTTAGGGTTAGGGTTAGGGTTAGGGTTAGGGTTAGGGTTAGGGTTAGGGTTAGGGTTAGGGTTAGGGTTAGGGTTAGGGTTAGGGTTAGGGTTAGGGTTAGGGTTAGGGTTAGGGTTAGGGTTAGGGTTAGGGTTAGGGTTAGGGTTAGGGTTAGGGTTAGGGTTAGGGTTAGGGTTAGGGTTAGGGTTAGGGTTAGGGTTAGGGTTAGGGTTAGGGTTAGGGTTAGGGTTAGGGTTAGGGTTAGGGTTAGGGTTAGGGTTAGGGTTAGGGTTAGGGTTAGGGTTAGGGTTAGGGTTAGGGTTAGGGTTAGGGTTAGGGTTAGGGTTAGGGTTAGGGTTAGGGTTAGGGTTAGGGTTAGGGTTAGGGTTAGGGTTAGGGTTAGGGTTAGGGTTAGGGTTAGGGTTAGGGTTAGGGTTAGGGTTAGGGTTAGGGTTAGGGTTAGGGTTAGGGTTAGGGTTAGGGTTAGGGTTAGGGTTAGGGTTAGGGTTAGGGTTAGGGTTAGGGTTAGGGTTAGGGTTAGGGTTAGGGTTAGGGTTAGGGTTAGGGTTAGGGTTAGGGTTAGGGTTAGGGTTAGGGTTAGGGTTAGGGTTAGGGTTAGGGTTAGGGTTAGGGTTAGGGTTAGGGTTAGGGTTAGGGTTAGGGTTAGGGTTAGGGTTAGGGTTAGGGTTAGGGTTAGGGTTAGGGTTAGGGTTAGGGTTAGGGTTAGGGTTAGGGTTAGGGTTAGGGTTAGGGTTAGGGTTAGGGTTAGGGTTAGGGTTAGGGTTAGGGTTAGGGTTAGGGTTAGGGTTAGGGTTAGGGTTAGGGTTAGGGTTAGGGTTAGGGTTAGGGTTAGGGTTAGGGTTAGGGTTAGGGTTAGGGTTAGGGTTAGGGTTAGGGTTAGGGTTAGGGTTAGGGTTAGGGTTAGGGTTAGGGTTAGGGTTAGGGTTAGGGTTAGGGTTAGGGTTAGGGTTAGGGTTAGGGTTAGGGTTAGGGTTAGGGTTAGGGTTAGGGTTAGGGTTAGGGTTAGGGTTAGGGTTAGGGTTAGGGTTAGGGTTAGGGTTAGGGTTAGGGTTAGGGTTAGGGTTAGGGTTAGGGTTAGGGTTAGGGTTAGGGTTAGGGTTAGGGTTAGGGTTAGGGTTAGGGTTAGGGTTAGGGTTAGGGTTAGGGTTAGGGTTAGGGTTAGGGTTAGGGTTAGGGTTAGGGTTAGGGTTAGGGTTAGGGTTAGGGTTAGGGTTAGGGTTAGGGTTAGGGTTAGGGTTAGGGTTAGGGTTAGGGTTAGGGTTAGGGTTAGGGTTAGGGTTAGGGTTAGGGTTAGGGTTAGGGTTAGGGTTAGGGTTAGGGTTAGGGTTAGGGTTAGGGTTAGGGTTAGGGTTAGGGTTAGGGTTAGGGTTAGGGTTAGGGTTAGGGTTAGGGTTAGGGTTAGGGTTAGGGTTAGGGTTAGGGTTAGGGTTAGGGTTAGGGTTAGGGTTAGGGTTAGGGTTAGGGTTAGGGTTAGGGTTAGGGTTAGGGTTAGGGTTAGGGTTAGGGTTAGGGTTAGGGTTAGGGTTAGGGTTAGGGTTAGGGTTAGGGTTAGGGTTAGGGTTAGGGTTAGGGTTAGGGTTAGGGTTAGGGTTAGGGTTAGGGTTAGGGTTAGGGTTAGGGTTAGGGTTAGGGTTAGGGTTAGGGTTAGGGTTAGGGTTAGGGTTAGGGTTAGGGTTAGGGTTAGGGTTAGGGTTAGGGTTAGGGTTAGGGTTAGGGTTAGGGTTAGGGTTAGGGTTAGGGTTAGGGTTAGGGTTAGGGTTAGGGTTAGGGTTAGGGTTAGGGTTAGGGTTAGGGTTAGGGTTAGGGTTAGGGTTAGGGTTAGGGTTAGGGTTAGGGTTAGGGTTAGGGTTAGGGTTAGGGTTAGGGTTAGGGTTAGGGTTAGGGTTAGGGTTAGGGTTAGGGTTAGGGTTAGGGTTAGGGTTAGGGTTAGGGTTAGGGTTAGGGTTAGGGTTAGGGTTAGGGTTAGGGTTAGGGTTAGGGTTAGGGTTAGGGTTAGGGTTAGGGTTAGGGTTAGGGTTAGGGTTAGGGTTAGGGTTAGGGTTAGGGTTAGGGTTAGGGTTAGGGTTAGGGTTAGGGTTAGGGTTAGGGTTAGGGTTAGGGTTAGGGTTAGGGTTAGGGTTAGGGTTAGGGTTAGGGTTAGGGTTAGGGTTAGGGTTAGGGTTAGGGTTAGGGTTAGGGTTAGGGTTAGGGTTAGGGTTAGGGTTAGGGTTAGGGTTAGGGTTAGGGTTAGGGTTAGGGTTAGGGTTAGGGTTAGGGTTAGGGTTAGGGTTAGGGTTAGGGTTAGGGTTAGGGTTAGGGTTAGGGTTAGGGTTAGGGTTAGGGTTAGGGTTAGGGTTAGGGTTAGGGTTAGGGTTAGGGTTAGGGTTAGGGTTAGGGTTAGGGTTAGGGTTAGGGTTAGGGTTAGGGTTAGGGTTAGGGTTAGGGTTAGGGTTAGGGTTAGGGTTAGGGTTAGGGTTAGGGTTAGGGTTAGGGTTAGGGTTAGGGTTAGGGTTAGGGTTAGGGTTAGGGTTAGGGTTAGGGTTAGGGTTAGGGTTAGGGTTAGGGTTAGGGTTAGGGTTAGGGTTAGGGTTAGGGTTAGGGTTAGGGTTAGGGTTAGGGTTAGGGTTAGGGTTAGGGTTAGGGTTAGGGTTAGGGTTAGGGTTAGGGTTAGGGTTAGGGTTAGGGTTAGGGTTAGGGTTAGGGTTAGGGTTAGGGTTAGGGTTAGGGTTAGGGTTAGGGTTAGGGTTAGGGTTAGGGTTAGGGTTAGGGTTAGGGTTAGGGTTAGGGTTAGGGTTAGGGTTAGGGTTAGGGTTAGGGTTAGGGTTAGGGTTAGGGTTAGGGTTAGGGTTAGGGTTAGGGTTAGGGTTAGGGTTAGGGTTAGGGTTAGGGTTAGGGTTAGGGTTAGGGTTAGGGTTAGGGTTAGGGTTAGGGTTAGGGTTAGGGTTAGGGTTAGGGTTAGGGTTAGGGTTAGGGTTAGGGTTAGGGTTAGGGTTAGGGTTAGGGTTAGGGTTAGGGTTAGGGTTAGGGTTAGGGTTAGGGTTAGGGTTAGGGTTAGGGTTAGGGTTAGGGTTAGGGTTAGGGTTAGGGTTAGGGTTAGGGTTAGGGTTAGGGTTAGGGTTAGGGTTAGGGTTAGGGTTAGGGTTAGGGTTAGGGTTAGGGTTAGGGTTAGGGTTAGGGTTAGGGTTAGGGTTAGGGTTAGGGTTAGGGTTAGGGTTAGGGTTAGGGTTAGGGTTAGGGTTAGGGTTAGGGTTAGGGTTAGGGTTAGGGTTAGGGTTAGGGTTAGGGTTAGGGTTAGGGTTAGGGTTAGGGTTAGGGTTAGGGTTAGGGTTAGGGTTAGGGTTAGGGTTAGGGTTAGGGTTAGGGTTAGGGTTAGGGTTAGGGTTAGGGTTAGGGTTAGGGTTAGGGTTAGGGTTAGGGTTAGGGTTAGGGTTAGGGTTAGGGTTAGGGTTAGGGTTAGGGTTAGGGTTAGGGTTAGGGTTAGGGTTAGGGTTAGGGTTAGGGTTAGGGTTAGGGTTAGGGTTAGGGTTAGGGTTAGGGTTAGGGTTAGGGTTAGGGTTAGGGTTAGGGTTAGGGTTAGGGTTAGGGTTAGGGTTAGGGTTAGGGTTAGGGTTAGGGTTAGGGTTAGGGTTAGGGTTAGGGTTAGGGTTAGGGTTAGGGTTAGGGTT